>PQWD01011594.1:71639-93486 GCA_019425675.1 Leucinodes orbonalis | reverse complement strand
GTGATGATATTATAAATAGTAAATGCTTATAAGTGATCGTGAATGGTTTGGTATAATTGATGACCTTGTGTCAATTGAACAATATGTGCTCTTACGCAAATTTTATAGACCTTAAACTGGTTTACTACATTTAGCAAATGACAAATTCTGGAATCCTCGAGCAAGATTTATTGTTTACCTAGAAAAAATACTGAGAAAAATTGAAAAATATTCGGATTATTTTTACATTATAACATATACAATGTTGTAGTTTTTATCAAGTCTAGAAATATTTCTGTATACATATTTTCCATTCGAAAATGGAAATTGTGGAAAAACTATCAATTACGTAAATAATCTAGGAAACTGTGAAAATTTTTCAGTAGCAGATGATTGTTTTCCAAATAATTTCTAATGGATTTAGAAATTGTTCAATCGATGTAGTTTTTGGAAGAAGAATGCCAATGTTATATTTGAATCAAGTAACCATTCCGTCTTTGGCAATATGTTTCGGGAACAGAACAGTAGTCTTGGAAAACTTGCATATAAGGAGAGGCGTTAATTTTAATTACATTTCGAGCGCCGTATCGCCAAAGGAATCATATTACGAACCGCAAACAACAGGATTGTTCACTTACTTAGAAAACCGTACGGCTTTGCATGTGGAGGATGCGTTTGCTTAAAAACCGTGCTGATGTATTTGATTATATATGGGGGTCAATTACGTAAGCTACAGTTTGGTAACTTCTAGATTCCATGTACACGGCTGGGAAGATTTATAGGAATTCGATATTGAAACTTGGTTATCTTATTTACATCTTATGTTACTGTTGCTATTATCTGCACGTATCTGCTAAATTTGTCATTTAAAAAACTCGACGATACTATGAATGTATTATTTAAGTTGTACGGGTTTATGTTTCTAGCAAATAGTAGTAAACATTTTGTAAACAAACAAAACATAAGACCTGTTCTGGTTTCCTGGATTTGGTTAACATTTTTTATTAGTAATATTTATTTAACCAATTTGGCTAGTCAGAATTTTTCTCATCCAAAGCAGACATTCCATGTAGATAGAAGTAATTTACATGAATTGCCTTTTAGTCCATGTATTAGTGAAAGTACAAGACATATTTTCAAATATGTTTATATATTATTGTCAACATTAAGGATTGTCTGATAGCCAATAAGGTAATTGATGTAGTTGCCAAAAATCCAGGTTTGTTTACACTGAATTCAAAAGATGGTTACAAATTTAAAGAATACGAATATATCGATGACGATGGGCTACATATGCTTGATGCTTTTGATTTTACAGGAGATTATGTTGTTGCAATGTACGTTGTACGTGGGTTTCCTCTCAGGGATGTATTTCAGAAATACGCACATCATTTTTGAGATGGGTGCTAGTACAGAGGATGAACATTTTAAGTATTCGTAGAGACTCCTTCTTAGAGAGAAAAAGCAACCGTTTCAAGAAGAGCAATCTGGACGATTTACTTGTTCATTTTACGGTTTTATTATTAGGATACCGCTTCAATCGTTTTTATTATTGAAATCACCAGTAAAAAAAGCTTTGGAATGAAAAAATGCAAAATTATGCCCTGCTAAAAGTCTTACGTACTACTACTACCTACATAGTTTCTATTTACTTTTTCATACAAAAAAATGTTTATAGGTATTTGTTTTGTAACACTTCATAAAAAACACTTTTAACTACGTTAAACAATTATATGTTATCTACTGAACAAAATGTAAATGATGATGATAACTTTAACGTAAGATGACACCATTCTAAACAATATTACAGCGTAAGTTGGAACAGTAAAACAGTCACATAATTATAAAAAACTAACCCCGGCGTAACATTGTAATTTAGATACTTATCTTTAATGTTTTATTAAAATATTTTTATCTATATAGGTAGCATCGGGAAATGTGCTTCAATGGTGAAATATTTTTTAAAAATTAGTCTTGTAGTTTCGGTACCTATTCAATACAACTACTCATATAATCCTTCCTTCCTTTTTTATAATACGTATTAGTACACATAGACATAATTTGCTAATTCTATTTGTTAGGGTTTCATGTGAATATTAATATTGGATTTTCAATCGCATCATTACTTGTTATAATAATATTTGGGTCCTATACAAACATATAAAAACAAATTTTGTAACTAAAAAAAATATTCGCAAGTCTAGTAGACTAGTGTTGGTATGCATGGTAGGGTTGGTATGGTATTACAGCTACAGCTACATACAGCTTCCTAAGATCTATACAAATAAAAAAAATTATCCACTGACATTCACACAGCGCCATATAGCCCCAAGTTAAGCATGAAGCTTGTAATACGGGTACTAAACAAGATAAATATACTTATATATTTTTTTGGAAATTCATACATATTATAGATAGAAAAACCTAGACCAATACAAAAAACATGTCCATTAAACACAAATGATTATACTGCCGGGGATCGAACCCGAAAGCCTTGGTGTCGTATCCGACCTCTCAATCAGTACACCAAATGAGTCTATATTGCCAACAGTGTAAATGGCGTTAGACTTGTCCACTGCTGTCAATACACCGCTAGATCAGAGACTCACTGCAAAAGAGACAGTGGCGTACTTTAAGGAGCTAGAATTGGATTACATTCGTCAGCCATATATAGAACTCGGACCTAGTCAATATCAGGTACCATATTTTCCCTAATTTAGGCATCTCTAAATTGGAAAACAAACAATTAAAATAAACAGTCGAAGCGCTTAGATTTGGGTGATTCTCACTCCCAGTTTTTCTACCATTAAAATGGCTAAATGACATAGACAAAAATTAATAAATGCTTCTTATAATTTGAAAAAAAAAATGACAGATTTTACGTTTTCCATATGAAACATCATTTTTTATGTTAAGCCTTATTGTAAAAACAATAAATCAAAAGTTAAACATGCCTACAAAGAATTTATTTAAATGATTACCTTTAAAACCTTGACCATGACTCCTGGTGGTAAACTTCAGTTTCTTAATAACTACCTATAGCCTCGCTGAAACTAATGTATTTTTAGATAAGTACTTACTATATACATACATAGCAGTTTAAAAATAGGCCAAGGGACTGGAATATAAGTTAATAAAAATATAGAAACAAATAATTTCTACTTCCTTGGGATCTACGGAGAATGTATGACGGTTTTCTACATTAATGAAATGAAAAGATTTGTATTTAAGTGTGTATGTTTGTAATAAATAAACTCAAAAACTACTGTGCTGATTTCATTAGTATATATTTGTAAACTTTTTATGAAATTGTGTAAGTTTAATTTCATTTACACTACAGTTCACCTATTTTATTTCTTTGCCTGTGGTATGGTGCGCATTATTTGTAATGGCTGGGAATAATGTTTAAAAAGTTGTTTTAATATCATTGTGCAATTGGGTGGTGCGTTATGAATACAGACCGGCCATTATAAGTAGTGCACGAAATTATCAAATTACCCGTATCATATAATATGTAAAACAAGGTTCCTTTGGTACAAATAACTGGGTCTAAACTAATTCGCATTTTTTTTGTTAAATGCATTTGAGTGTATGAATGTTAATCGATTTATTAAACCTGTTTACTATTTGAACTAATTTAGTGTAAAAACTTCATTTTAATTGTTTCATCCGTTCTGCCGGTAAAAATAACGTATAAGATCGGTTACCTTTAGTAAAAAAGGAAATGTATAAAAAACCTGTATGTCGATTAATATAAAACATTGGTTAAAACGTATCTCTAAGCCTAGTTAAGGCTTTGCCATCAATCACAGTAAATCACATACTATTTACATCCTTACTAATAATACAGTGTTGTGACATATTGTGCACCTGTTCTTAACTACTGTTGGCAGTATTTTTCAAGCTCACCTACACGATGGCTATCCAGACTTGGACGTTTCTTACGATACTACTATTTTTTTATTGTTTATCCACAACGAGATGTGAAAGTAAATTGAATAATTTTTTTTCTAAAAGAATTAACCAAGGCAACAACGTGGCGACTTGTATTTTGAATATAATTAAAAGCTGTCTACACTGCAATGATTTTGTATCAGTTGTAATATCCGACAGACAGTATGATTACACGCATGATGTTTTGAAAATAATCAATGAAGATAACTGTTTCTCAGTTACCCTCAAATCTTTTGAGGAGAGTGAAAGACACGAGTGGATTAAAACTTACATTGTACTCACTGCTACAGCTATGGATTTTTTCACCGTTATAAGTCAACTGTCGAATGATATGCATTGGAATCCCAATGCTCGTTTTATAATACACGTTGAAAAAGTTAATGATAAAATCAGAGGAATCTTTAATTTGTTGATGATGCATAATGTATTTAATGTTGTTTTATTGAGAACGGAAGATAGTGAAATACAAATTGACACATATTTTCCTTTTGGAAACGGAAAATGTGGACGCAGTTTCGATAACGTGATAACGCTAGGAGAATGCAAAATAGTGGTCAACACACACAACTTGCTCCCTAATAAGGTTTCTGGTCATATGAAAAATTGTACCATTAACTTGATAGCTCACGATGAAATCCCTAACATAATTTCTAATTCTAGTAACTTTACAGTTTTCGGTGAAAGAGTGTTAGGTTTAGAGCAATACTTGTTAGAAAATATTGGACACCGCATGAATTTTACATACAATTACAAAATTATGAATCGCAATGAAAAGTATGGTGTTGTTTTACCTAATGGTACCATGACCGGTATGTTTGCACATTTACATGCAGGAACAGCAGACATGGCTATCGGTGGCCTAATTTTGATGAAAAACAGAGCGGATGTGTTCGACTACATTTGGGGCTATAGTTATGTAACTTTAAATTTGTTTACCCCAGTTTTGGACAGAAAATCTTGGAAGAACATTTTTCGAACTTTTGGCTATTCGACATGGCTATTAATAACAATGACTTACTTATTTGTTTTAGCTCTTACTATATTTATAGCAACTTTGTTCCCAGAAATTGGCTTAGAACGATTTGTTTTAATTTTTAAACTGTGGGGATTCTTTTTTCAGGGAAACGGTGATCAACCCTTGTTGAAGGTAAAAATATTGAGAGTGTTATTAATTTCATGGATTTGGTTCACTTTCTTTGTTTGTAATTTTTATAATACAGCTATGTTAAGTTTGGTCACAGCACAAGTTGAAAGTAAGAGATCCTTTGACATGGACAATTTAGATCGTTTGCCATTCAAACCATGCATATCAAACAACTTAAGGACATTATTTCTTTATGCGTACAATAGATCATTACCTAAGAGCGTTCCTGTCCCTGTGAATATACTAGCAGTTCTTTAGACACAGTTGCTTCTAGCGAAAATTTGTATACACTAGGGTTAAAAGATAATTTTAAGTTAAGAGAGTATGAGTTCCAGAATTCATTTGGGCAAAAAACTCTGCAGGCGTGGGATTTTAAAAACTTTTGTACCGTTGTTTTGTTCATTAAAAAGGGATTCCCGCTTAAAGAGACTTTTCAAAAGTACGCCATTAATATATACGAATCTGGTTTATTGAAAAAACAATTTGACACCCTTTGTTTACGCAGTCATTCAGATATGAGAAAATCCAAAAAATTCATTCGTGTGAAATTACGGTATTTAAAAATACACTTTTTTGTTCTCGGTGTCGGTATTGTTACGTCTGCTACTGTTTTTATACTGGAATTATTGGTTAAAATATACAGGAAGTAATTAATAATTAAGAAATATGTGTTTTATTTTACGTATTTAATTTCATATACCTAAAACGTTTAGACAATATGCAAATATGTAAAAAAAAAACTCAATTCATTAACATTATTAGATGTTTCTAAAGAAATAACAAAAGACGTGTCTTAAACTCTTGGTGCCGTTAGCCATTTTTATTGGATACAATATTACCTTCAATTATATTTTAACTCACCAAATATAAGGTTTGAATACTAGTGTGGTTGTGATAAACTAATTAAAAATATATTAACACAAATTTGAAACAGAATCGTTTAGTTATTTCCACAACAAAAATATAAATATAAACAAAATAGAAACGATAACACACCATAAAACCTGAAACAAAAAAATATAATTAGTTTTATCGCCTAATAAAACTCTATTTTAGTTTGCCTTTTCCACATGACATTAGAAATATAAAAAAAATAGGAAACCAATAACGCCTTAAGGTACCAGACAAAATACATGTTCTTTTGTGTCTGGTTTCCCGGCGTTCAATGGATTAATTGATGATTTTACAATCAGTCAATTTCACCAAGCCTATGACATCCTACGAGGAACAGAAATCTCAGTACTGACATTATCGAGTAGTGTCCAGTATCGCGGACATTTAGAAATAAGGCCAAATTGCTCTCTACAATATTATCAAACCTCGAGGTGATATTACGTGTAGGGCCGCCGCTTGCATATTTATAATGTATGACCCCACATATAATATTGCTTTCACCTACGGACGAGGATACCTTAACACTATTTCGAAATTTCATCTATGTATACAACCAGTGGTAGAATCAAATTTAACATTCATAAGTGTTCTCTACGGGCCGATATTGAATTAATATCTTTTCTTTTCCCTTCTTTTCTTTTTTTTTCTTTTCATTTCATTTCAATTTTATTTTATTTCAAATGGAAGTGTATACATAAAGAATTTGACGAAACAACAAAACTTTACAATTAAAGAAAAGAATTTTGAGCGACTGCCAAGAAAAGCGTATTTTATAATTGAAGGGACGGCACTGTATTTCTATGCCTTCTGCTATCGCAAAGTTACATGAACCGTCTACGAAAAGTCCGCCCGTATAGTGGATAACGGCCCAATCTCCCCATAATTATACTGTGCGGGAAGGCCTGTGCTCTGCAGTGGCCGTTATAGGCTGATGATAATGATTATGATATTATTATTCTTTATTTATAAAAGAAATATAAGATCTGGAGTACCTGGTGGCTCTGATTAGAAAAAACAAGAGCCCAACCAAACTATTAGAGATCATCATTACACATATCACATACCGCCATTCATTTGATGTCAAACATCGGAGGTCTGAAGAAGAACTCAGCAATTCTACTATTGGTACGTAAAACATCAATTAGGTATAATTGGAAAAACCCAGCGTAGTGGTACATATCTTCTAATTTAATCTAGCCTTAAGAGTCCTACTGCTGGGCGAATGCCTACCAAAATGTCTAGAGAAAAAAAAAAAAGAAAGAAGTTGAAGGGTACAAAACCAGGTGTTCCATTATATATTATGCTCCAATATACCTTTGAAGTTTCTACGAAAAGAAGTGAAATCCTACCAAAAACGGTTCGGGCGACCGATTGGTGCAATGGTGTTATGGAGCACCTAGTTTTGTACCCTCGTGTATCCTTTAACGACCATATCACACAAAATTAACTCTAATCATAAAGAAATCACAGTAAGGAACCTTAGACTTGGTACGACTTTGTCTAGATTTCATTATTGTTTAGAGATAAAGAAGCAGCTCCGTCGAGACTTTGTTAGCTTTTACAGAATGTTTTAACGGACCGACAACATCCGAAAGGTCACTGGTGGAGATTGTATGAGGAAGGCGGAGAGCCGAGATTTCTGCTTATTGTCAGAGCGATAAGTCATTTCGAAAAAAAACCGGCGAAAATGAGGAAGACATATGATCTGTAATATTAACCTTTAACCGCCGAAGTTGCATATATTCATCAAGCACAATAGATTTTCTATTGACTTTTTATAAAATTACCGGGTTTATACCCGGAGACCTAACATATGTTGTCTCGGGTGTCAGGCGCAGTGCGGATTGATGGAGAATAATAACTGTTATTCGATTGTTGGTCTCAATCAATGCCGTAATGTCATAGTCAGAGGTATCACTTACCATCAGGTGAGCTTCCTGACCGTCCTGCACAATTTGTAACATAAAAAAATCCCGACTGTAAAAAGGTCAAAGAGCGTGAGAGAAAGGTACCTACTGAAGAATCTAATCGATGCCTACCTTATTTTGCCATTGTCGATTCTCAACGCACTGACTGTAGGGCATGTTGTAAATGTGACGGAGTTGTAAAGGGGCACCCACAAGGTCGGGAAAAGCCAGAAGAGAAAGTCGTCGAACACTTTACGGACACGGTAGGATGGCCGCGTCACTAGATCTCGCATCTGAAATCAATAATAAATACTATCTTTATCTTTTTTCTTTTAGTTTGTTGTTAGTGTTATAGTGTTTTATATTGTACGTTTATTTAAATAGAATATTAATGGCAATTAAAAAAATCTTTATAAAATATCTATTATAAAATCGGAGGTCCAAAAACTACAACTTATACTGTTTGTTTGTATTGGTCTGTATGTTTTCTATGTATAATACGTATGTGTTCACAAAAAAATGTATATGCCTAAGTATGTTCATCCGTTGTTTAGTACCCATATTACAGGCTAAATGCTTAGTTTGGGACTAGGTGGCGCTGTCTGTATGTCAGTAAATATGTTTGTATAATGGCGAAAAAAATCTACTTCAATAACTAGCAGATAATACATGATTTATATTACACTAGCTGTAGCCTGTGGTATTACCCGCGTTTTAATATATTCTTCCGCAGTAAAACGTACCTAAAATCAGTTCGTTAAGTCACGCGATGCGCGAGAAAACATTGCTTTTATATCTAAAATAAAAAGATTTTTCTAAAATATGAGTAGCCTTTGTTTTTCCTTATTACATTAGCTACCTGCCAAAAAAGGGCCATCCAAATACATCCAGCCATTTCAGCGATTACCCAGAACAATCAGTCAGACAAAAATTTTAAAAATAAATATTTTGGCATATGTACCGTACATATATTCGTATTCATGAAGAAAAAATGACACTGTGAGATCTCTGATTGAGGGATCTCAACATAATCAAACTCACGACCCTGGGATGAAACTGCGAACTAAATTGAACGCTAACATCCCGATGGCTGTCTAAGCAAAATAAATGAATAAATATTAACGTACCTCTATGTAATTGTACATCGCCAGATCGCTTATCGCATAAGTATCCCTCCACCTTGAGTTGGAAAACTCATTCAGCACATACGCCAAATTATCGTTGTGTTTCTGAAACAACTGATCGAGGAGTGTGCAATCTTCGAACCCAGCATTCATGCCTTGCCCATAGAATGGGACGACAGCATGCGCCGCGTCCCCTATGATAAGTGCTTTATCTTTAACATTGTAGGGTCGGCACTGAAAGGAAGATAATATATAATAAGGAAGATAGACCAATATTACACGAAGAAAAAGGTTCATTAGGGACATCGCAAATAATTGTCATTGTGAGCCTTGTCTCATTTTTTTTCAGGTAACTTATACTATGTTACAATCGAATACAAATCCAAACCTTTGAGGCTTAAACTAACCTCACCGACCTGTGTTACACTCAGCTAAACAATAAAGATTAATGTCTAAGGTTACTACATTAACGCGTAAGTACCAAGACGCACTTTACACTCTTCGAATAGGAAAGCTTAATTCAGCTAAGAAAAATATTGTACTATCACAACACAGAATCACAATTATTAATAGGAGCAAAGCAGTGTTGAGTTACGGAACCCAAACGGTCCTAGTTTCTTAACAAATAATGGAGAAATAAACTCTAAGCGAAGGTATGGGAAGGGGATACGTAGGCCATCTAAAATGACACAATAACCGCGGGCAAGCCATAGCCTGACGAACGGCCCGAAGGTTCTTTAAATGATATCCCCCATTTTCAGGGCATTCCGCAGTAGATTTACTTCCGACTGGAGCAATAGAGGATTATGAGAAAGGGCATATTTAGAACATCATCTTACGCCTGAAATGATGCTGAAGTAGTCCTAGGTGTAAATACAGTACATAACCTCATTGTCACCACTATACTTATGTTTATCATTTTCTCTTTGTTCGACATAATGCCATGAACAGGTGAGGGTTGAACTTCGGTTCCAATTACGATTGAGCCGCTTTCATACATTTTCATCATATTTTAGTATCTATACCTAATAACTGAGAGTGTCGGTGGCTCAATGGTGTGGAGTGTTGCCTTCCGACCGGGAGGGCGCAGGTTCAAATCCCGCCACGTACCAATATATTTTGGAAATTAAATGTACGTTACCCGACGCACTTACGGTGAAGGAAAACATCGTGAGGAAACCGGCGCAACGCCTGCGAAGAGATTCAAAGGTTGTGCGTTAAGTCGGCCAATCCGCACTGGGCCCGCGTGGACGACTAAGGCCCATACACTCTATACGGATAAGCTTGTGCCCCTCGGTGGTGACGTTTAATGAGTTGATGATGATGACCTAATAACTTACTTTTTTCTATTCAGTATTATATAATATTACCTTAACTGCAACCAAAGGTGATGGCATCCATTAAGAAATCTTCTATCAGCCTTTTACGGCGATCAACGGAATCGAATCGGGAAAGTATTGCTCGAAGAAATCTATAAGTTTATCTTCTGTGTCCAGTTTTTCGAAATTGGCGAAAGGCATAAACAAAGTCACGGTCCAGGAACAATCTTGGTTTGGCAACGCGATCATCATGAAGGTACCTCTTGGCCAAATGTGCAAATAATTGGCGGGCATCTGGAACTATCAATCATACATTCTCTTCATACCCTACAATCATATGGAAATTAATATGACAATAATAAAGGTGCGTTCACACTGAACATCCAAGTTGTGAATATCGAAATAGTGCCGAAACAGTAGTAGGTTTTAGGCTCTCAACTGGTAAATAACAATTGATAGACAGCAAAATGTAAGACGATTCAATGGTGTAGGGGTCAACCAAGTTATTTTGGTTTTAAACGCAGTGTGGTTTAACATTTATTCGTACCTGGAATTAATGTAAAACCACATTGAAAGTTCAACTAAAATCAAAGTAACTGTGAATTTTTGATTTTGTGAGAGATGAGCTTAGACTGCCTTTGAAAAAAAATATAATGTAGTTACTGAAGCTTATTTTCAGTAACTACATTATATATCATGCTATTTTTTTTATATATCTGTAAGTAATCCAGATTCTTATACGAAGCAATATCAAATAATGATGAAAATCACAACCAATTGTATTGGTATATTCTTCTACTGCAAAAGCTTTGGCCGTCACCGCTGCGTGCAACACAGGGAACTCGCCCTTATTTACGTCGTCAGGATATTAAACGGCAGTTAATCATAACAAAATGTGTTTTGTAGCACTTTAATTGCAGCTTTCTTGAAGTATTCAGGAAATTTATAAAAATCGGGCAACTTCGTCGGTTTACACGAATATACGTATTCGTTAAAGATGGACGTTTATACTGTTTTAAGTTTGTTTATGTCTTTAATACTTTGCGGCACTACAAAAGGTAGTTTACAATCTCAAGGTCATTTCATTTCGAAGGTAAATGAACACGATAACACCGTCGCTCTCAAGTGCATTCTTAAGGTTATGCAGAAGCGTATACCTTGCTTCAATGCGGTAACTGTTGTGTATTCGAACGACGACGTCAATATTCTAGTCGAAACCATCAACAACTCAGAATGTTACACTGTCATTATAAGATCTTTTAACGATATAATAATTGGCACGTCGACACACGCGCATATGTGATCATTACTGAAAATGTTGAAGAATTGAGCCGTGGGATGGCACTCATAACATTGGATTCATTTTGGAATCCAAGAGCATACATAATGGTGCACATACACAACATCACGTATAACGAAATCGACGAAGTATTTAAAATATTTTTAAGATACATGTGTTACAAAACTATTTTTATAATGAACAACGATGAAAATGCTGAGGTGTTTACATATTTCCCATTCGAAAACGGATATTGTGGAAAACATTTTGACAAAGCAAAGTTTATTGCATATTGCAATGATCACGATAGTTTAGACTTTTTCCCGAAGAAATATACAAACCAGATGAAGAATTGTACGTTCAAAGTTGTGGTCAGTGAAGATATACCAAACATCATAATTAAAACTAAGGGTAATAAAACCACTGTTATAGGAGTAGAAAAATTTATATTAAAGAACATAGCTGAAAGAGAAGGTCTTGAAATGAACTTTGAAATAGTGAAAATAGAGAGTAGCTTTGGAGTTGTATTGCCAAATAACACAGCAACGGGAATGTTATCATACCTTCAAGATGGTAAAGCAGACATGGCAGCTGGCGGGTTTATACTTATAAAAAATCGAGCTGACATGTTTGACTACATTTATGGATATAACTTTGCAACCTTTGATCTTTACACGGCATCGTTTGAAGATCTTATTTGGAAGAAGCTTTACAAAGAGTTTGATACAAAAACGTGGATGCTACTGTTAACATCATTTTTATTTGTAACTATCGTATCGATTTTAGTGCTCAATTTAGCGCCCAAGTTTATTAAAAGTCACTCAGAAGTAATACTTAATTTATGGAGCTTTTTTTACTTGAGTAACAGTAGTGGAAAATTATTAAAATTATTACGGCTTAGACTCATACTCTCAATTTGGATCTGGTTCACATTTTTCATTAGTAACTTTTACACAACATCACTTTTTAGTTTGATCACCGCACGTGTGGAGCCTATTCGTAAAATGCATTCGGATAAATTGAAATCCTTAGAATTTAAACCTTGCGTTAGCATTTCGATTCGTGAATTTTTTCTATTTGCCTACAATCTTTCCTTGCCTGAAAATTTACCAATATCCAACTGTTCTTACACTGAAACCACTCTTGACACTGTTGCTTCTAACGAAAACTTATACGCCATTGAAATGACTTACAGCTATGATATAAGAAAAGAGAGATTCACCAAGGAAGACGGGACAAGTAAATTAGATGCTTGGAGTTTTGCAGCAGATAACATAATAACAATTCACATGACTCGTGGGTTTCCTCTGAGAGATAAGTTCCAAAGATACACTCACTATATGTTTGAAAGTGGTTTGCTACAATTTTACAGGAAAATAGTGCTCCACAAATATCGCCCCCAGGTTACAATTCCACCAGTAATTTTCAGAAACATACGCTTGATCGATTTAGACAATCTTTTTTTTATATTAGTGATCGGGTTATCAATTTCAATCTTTTGTTTTATTATCGAAGTTTTTGCACAGAAATGTAAAATAATTGCTACTCGTCGTTAGAATTTCAGTGTCTTCTTAATATGAAAGTAGATACTAAAACGACTTGTTATATAATTATTGTAGATAATAAACTCATATCACTCACGCCACCATTTTCATCCGCTGGTATGCTCAGCTCCAAATAACCATGCTCTATGTATTTTTGACTATAGTCAAATAGCGGTTGCTTCATCATCGCTTTGCGCACAGCTGAGAACGCACCATCGGCCCCAATGATCAAATCCGCTTTTACTTGAACTTCATCTTTCGTGTCTGTTCTGAAAACATTAAATTTATTATTTCAACAAAAATAGAGTAGCGTAGTGTGGGTAGTGATAGTTTATATTAAATAGAACTACGAACTTTACGCATGCAAATATTGAGAGTTATTCAAGACCAAATTTTATCATCAAAAATTATTTTAACAATACTCGTAAATGATGCTAAATCAGATACGTATATATTTTTTGGTGGAAATTTATTTGATTAAGATATCATTAAGGCCCTACTTTTAGGCATAAAATAACAATTGGTAAAGCATTATACACATACACATATGGTTTTTCTTTAACTAAGGTGTAGTTTCAATTTATGTAAACTACTACGAGTATTTATGTACTAATTTACTTGTATCTCTGGTATTTAAGTTATGCATCCTTTCCAATGAGTATATATATTATATATTTCGTTTCTCAAATGCAATACTTCAAAAATGTACATCAGACAAGGATAGGAAGGATAAGGGTTACATTTGGAAAACTCTAAACAAGTCATAGGCGTGTAATTTTATTTATTTTATTTTATATAATACTGACGAAGAGAAAAACTCTAATAAGCTCATACATTTTTGATTTGCGCCTTGCGATCTGAGGTGCATGAATGCCAGTGGAATTTTCCAAACTCGAAAATCCATACCTGAGATTAGAGATTACCCCTGTTATATTATATTCATAAAAAGAAAATAATTTATAACATATGTAACATGTTAAAAAAATATATGTAATACGAAATATTTTGAAATATTCACATGGTAAAAACATATCTGTAAGCACTTAAATTATTTTAAGCCAATCCTGAAATATGGTTACGACATGTATTTTTAATATGGTGGTAGACACTAGAAATGGATACAATATAAAATCATTTGCTGATAGTATATCAAACGGTGGGCAACATTCAAGCCTCAATGTGTTAGTTTAATTTTCAACTTACCTCTGGAAAGTAAGACATCCCTTTTCCAAATTACTTTCAATGAGTTTATGATTAAAAATTCTTTCCACGTTTTCGTAGTTCTCCGACTCTAAAAAATAAATAAAATTATGAATTAATAAAACTGAGTGTGTTATTTTAATTATTATAAACCTTATTATTTTGGAAGCACTTTTGTGTTGTTGTCAATGTATTCTCATTATAAGGGTAACGTGAAGGAAAAGATCATGAGGTGCTATAAAATGTAAAAAAAAGCAAGCGACTGGAATATAATTGATTGTTATTGCAAAATTCTAAATAATTATTATTCACAAACCTTGCAAAAGTAATCCATTTAAGTAATTTCTTCCGACAGAGTAAATACACTGTAACAAAAAAGTAATTTTAACAATCTACGTAACAAAAGATTTGTAATTTTTTGCAGAACATTATATATTTTTTTGCATACATGTTTTTATTAGAATTTGTACCATTTTTTATTTGTATAGTTCATTATCTTACAATTTCATTGATAATTTATGTTTGGTGACCAGCAAATGGCTTTGTGCTACATGAGGTTTTACTCTTTTCTCTTATTATTTTTAATCTATTGCAGTCCACTACTGTCTTCTTCATTTTGCGCCAGATATCCTTATCCTCCCCTTTCCTCATCCAGCCCCCACCAGGATCCCTTTGCAAGTTGTCGGCCCATCAGCCTTGAGGGTCGCCTAAGCCTTGTCAAGACCTTGACCTTGACAAGAACTCGTTTGCTCCAATGGTCATCGGTTCTGCTACATACATGACCAGCCCGCCCGCTGTCTCTTCATTGCTTATCCAGCGAGCTATGTCGATAACTTGAGTTCACTTATGAAAAACATGGTTTCTGATTATATCTCTTAGAAAGAACCCGAGCATCAATAGCCCATTGATTGACTTTGAATTTGTTAACCAATCCCGCAGTCAGTTTCCATGTTACATCTGCATATGTACCTACCTATATTACGACGCATTGCTCATCAAATGTCTGTCATTTAGCTTTACTTATAGATGGATGACTGAATAAATGTACGAGTACGTATAGTTTAAAATCAGCACGTAAGTGATGTTTAATTGGTTTTCTATATAATAACTTCATTGACTAGTCAACAATAAGTACAGACTATTGAAGATTTTCCTATAAGTCACATACGGTTAACATGATAAGGTACCTGATTAGTTCGCGCATCGTAGGGAATCACATAGGTACTCCCATCAGTCCTATGTATTCTTCTGCCAACCATCGGTATACCATGATGATTAATCATGTGATCTTCCAGGCCAACATCCTTCAATGCAGTTCGTCCACGAATGGAAAGTGCCAAGTTAATAGATCTGCCTCTAACTTGTGGCGTCTTTCTAATATCTGGAAGATACAAAGATTTTACAGATTTAAAATGCAACATTTCTAAACGAAGTCCATTAAGTAGAAACCATATTTTAATAAATATTATTTCGTGAAAGAAAAACTTTGAGCGTCTTTGCATGTGTTCATAGATAGGTAATTATTAAAGTTGGATAAACAGATTAGAAATTTAAAGAAACAGGTCTTAAATACCAAAAAAAACGTGTTTAAGATCATGGGAAATAGTACATGGAGACAATGTTACATGGAGACAACGTTACATACATGACCTCAGTAGTGGACACGTTAAATAAATTTTAATATAATTTATATACCTGATTTATACTCGCAAATTTTTAGGAATAAGAATGACATCATGACATCAAATATTTATCTACTATTGGTGACCCAAAAACCCATTGACGACAAATTACCGATAATTGATCTCAATGAGGCACATAAGACTATTTATTAGTAACAAAATGCTATTAGGTAGTAATGGCTTAAAAAAGAATCTGATAATCTAGCGGTGAAGAAGACCTCGAGAGATTCTATAAGTAGGATTAGGAATTTGTGACTATAAATAATGCACTTAACCAATCTAGAAACATGAAATAACTGATCCTTTAATGTTACGATTAGTTTAAGAATGCGTTTGTGACACTTACCTACGGTAAATTTTATGTTAGCGAAAAGTAACAAATGTGGGCTTCAGATCTAACGAAAGATCAATAAAAAATCTTATCTTTTTGAACTAAGTTAAGCTTAGGCAAGGGCAAACATTAAGACAATCGGAAATTGTCGGTGGATAGTCGAGCGCTCCAGAGCATTTCCTTATTATTGACGTCGCGTAGAGAAACATGAAAACCTTATAAATATTTATAATACCGACAGGTAAGATAAATATACGATTCATAAGCCAAAAGATTCGTAATTTTCTATAACATATCTAAAAACAAACATCTATAATTCGACTTAAGAGTTTTACTTTTGAATACTAGGTATATTGATTGTTCTACACAGATATTTAAACGATAGGTATTTACCCTTATACAAATACTTAAATCTCCGAGCACGTGTCTTTAAATCATTTTGCGCCATATCTTTAAAAAACACGTAAATGTAACAAACTTTATCTAAGTTTATATGTTGTAAACGTAGGTACTGGTACTTAGACTTAGATAACATGTTATTCATAAAGAACGATTGTTGACTTTTGAAGCATTTGAAACACATACCTAATCTTGATGCCATTGATTTGGTTATGTTATTGTTGTATATGAACATAAATAACATAGGTACTAAGTACATAATCATCCAATTTATTCCTACCTCAAAATTGCCAACCATCAGCCCAACTTGTGCTCATATTCTGTCCATCGTATTGAGCCTGACTTATTGACCTCAAATGGCCTTGCAAATTGACCATGGAAATTGGCGAGCGCAGATGACTCTTAGCCGGTGGGTACAGACTTTAAGACCGTTTTATGCGAGTCAGTTTAGGTTTCCGTCTTCGGCGTTCGGCTATGAATGCCAAGATTATTTATCTATCTAAATCTTGTTAAGATGATAGATCTGAATCTTTAGTTTTAAATTATTTCGACGCTCATTCGATTGATTTTCGGACTTCACATTTTGATCATGTTTCTAAGAAATTTAAAAGCCCATTTGGCATCTCCGAAACTATAAGATTGACAGATTTTATAACTGATATTATGAAAAATCTTTGTAGCTCGTTCCCACATGTAGCTCAGGTAAATACTTGCAAGACAATTTAGGGTCAGGGTCAGGTAAATACTTGCAAGACAATTTAGAGGCTTTCTATATTTTTTTTTGTCTCACCGCGCTCTTAGCTTCGCTCTACTGCTATTGGTGTCAAATTTGATACTATGTAAACTGGAGTTTATTTAATAGTTGAATAAGTTTGCAACAAACTAATAAAATTTGGGAATTTATTGTGCGTAATTCATCACAACTACACAATTACCGCCGAGTACCTACCTACGATTTCACCAAGCGAAAACACTACACTACCGAAAGACACTTCGTCGATAGATTTTTAATTACATATTTGTTTTTGTTCAATGTACGTATATTCGACTCGATCAGATGTGTATTCTTGCCTGCGTTTATTGCTTTTATGTTTTATTCTCCGTTCACCTAGGCCTGCTGTAGGTAACAAATATTTCTCTTAGGGATAAGTTTTAAGTTGTCAATCTAGTCCTTAACTAAAACTATCACATTTAATGAGTTTTAAAAGAAAATTGATCTAACTTACCTTCCCGGTATTCATAGAGACGAACACGATGACCCCGCTTGGCTAGATATAAAGCTTCGAGTGACCCAACCTAGGGAAAAATATCAGATCGTATTAAACGTGCATCCTATTGCTAAACAAATCACCCTTAACGTTTCATCATCATCGGTGCTGAACGAATGCCTCCCATAATGAGATTCATGCGGTCAGATCCGTAGCAGTTGACATCCATTGGCCTCGCTTCACATCAATCCTGAAATCGGTTCGTCTGATTGGGGGTCGGCCTACGCTTATTTTCCGTTGCGTTGACGTCAGCCGAGAATCTCTATGACGGTTACTATAATTCTCCTACACTATCATCATCATCAGCTCATTAAACGTCCCCACCGAGGGGCACGAGCCTACCCGTATAGGATGATTACGCCTTAGTCATCCACGCGGGCCCAGTGCGGGTTGGACGACTTCACGCACAACCTTTAAATCTCTTCGCAGGCGTGCGTAGGTTTCTTCACGATGTTTTCCTTCACCGTAAGAGCGTCGAATAACATACATTTATTTTTCGAAAATTCAAAAACACATTGGTACGTGGCGGGATTTGAACCTCAGTAATCCCGGTAGGAGGGTGACAGACCACATTATTGAGCCACCGACGCTCTCCTACACTATAAAACACCTAAAATAACACGGTTGACTCTTTCAAAATATTCTTAATGAACAACTTCACTTGATGGTTGAAGGGATTACCATAGTCTTGTCACGATGGCCCAGTGTGTCGCCAGAGCAAGCCAGAGCCTCGTTTGTAATTAGCCGGAAGCCTTATATGAAGTGCGATTTGGCATGAAAAATGGAGTTTCAAACACCCTATATCGCAAGACAACGTAATAACAGATTATCGGTAAAATCCAATTTTATTAGCTTCATTTTTGCAACAAAGCTCCAGTTTACTTAACGACTTGTTTAACCTGAGAAATATCAATGCATAGTTATTTATTAAAAATAATTCTGAACAGTAAACACATTGCAGCCGTTGATACTCTTTTGGACATAGGCCTTAGATTACAACAGGGCCTACGGAATTACCTGTATAACCGAATCTGGTCACCATCAAACACACAAAACTTATTTATTCCGAGTAAAATCTGTCACACATTTACTTTAGAAAATTTTAAATTCCAGTAATATCAATATTTCCTACTTCAGGTACTTATAAATTTTTGCCCTATATTCTATCTAAGAAAACTGCGTAAAGATGCGTCAAAATAAAAATAAAAACCTACCAGTCCACCACCAACAATAACCACATCTAACTTTTTCTTCGAATGTCCATTTTGCAGAGTGGTCATTTTTATAAATATATATATATTAATTTAAATTAATAAATAACACTATGACCAATAACCACTTCAATATTTGCGACTTCACTCATATATAGTTGTAGTTTTCTAATACCCTGTCTAAGCAGGCATTGTATTAGATACGTAATATCGGATCGTCGTCTAAAACAAAACTGAATGGGGCGACTGGTATGGCGTATTACTCAATGGACTGCTTAACCACCCGCGATAATCTTTGAAAGATAAAATCAATTTACAAGTAAAATTAACAGAATAAGGCTAGAAATAAATATTTATAATTTATTGTCTAACAAGATATTAAATCAGGCTTTGTTTAAGCTAGTTATTTATATTATGAACACTTATATTGCAAAAGGTACGTTAGTATATTTTTTACTAGGTAGGTACCACACGCACTGGTTCCCATGTCTGCTAAGTTTTAAGAAATAAATTTTCTTCGTCTGTATAAAAAGACCCTACACAGCTCTTCTCCCCAATTATATAGTAGACCTGGAGACACTAGGTCTACTAGATAATTTGGAAAAGGAACTTTTGTAAGATTATACGACCAATACAAAGTTTCATACCTGATTTATTTTTTCAGTCTCACCTACTTTCCCCGAAATAAGTAATAATTTAGTATAGCTTTGGGCTAAAGAGTGAGATTACAGAAGACGGATTAGTGAAATTACAGGATAAGTTGTATAAGTACTGTGATTTGACAAGTTTAGGCGTGTCACAAGTTAACATCACTAATTCGGGATCATTGGCATATTAAATGATAATGCTCGATGGTGTAGCGGGTCAAGAATTCGTTGACGATCGGTCGGTCAGAGCATGGATGAATGAAAAAATATTACCTTTGGGCTTGGGAAGGCAAGCTCAAGTCGAAGTCAAAATCCATTTATTCAAATTAGGCTTACACAAAATATAACAACAAACTTCTAAATACAATAATAAAAGCGCTTCAGTTTTAATGGTCTCTTACCTGTGTTATGTAGAAAGGAATGTGCCCTGTAATGGACCGTTATAGGCTCATTGAATAATTGAGGTAACAGCTGTCACCATCAGAACAGATCCTTGATTACCAAATATTTCATAAAGGACTGCAAAATAAGTATCTCCCTGGCACATTTCAATTGTAAGTTCAGAGTAAATTGTTTCCGTTGTTCGCTTAAAGATATATGAGAGGTTCCTGGTTCTTAACAGTCTAGTCGTCATGCTGCACTATGGATTTAAATAAGTTTCATTCAAATTACAAATTAGGTACGGTACATATTCTACGATTTCAGTGGCAAACGAAAGTGTTTTTATATCTTTAAAACCGACATATTAATCTCAATTTTAACATAGCTTCATGTTTTTCATAATTTATTGATCGATTGACGTCATAAACTTAAATGGTGGTAATTTCCACAAAACTACTGAAAATTCAATACCGAAATGAATGTATAATTTAATATTCGGAGTAGGAGCAATTACATGCTTATTATGCAGATGAATAACGAAGATACCGTATAATTAATAAATAATTTATACATTAAAAACTTTATGTAATTTCATCATCCAATCTAAACTAGGGCAATGTCGAACTTCACTCTAGCAATGTCAAATAGTTCGTAAGAATAAGTTTATAAATATGCTCTTGTTGTATTCGTTATCAAGTAAAAGGATATGTCTACCAATATCGATTATTTGGGACACAATAGAAATTGGAACCGTATCAGTAATTCGAACTAAAGCCGCAGTTTCGTGTTACTACGTTGCGGCATACAAATACCCAACAATAGTTACTTGGGTCAGTCGATTAGAAAATAGCTTTGGAAGGAAAAAAACAAAGGCATATCAATGAGATAAGAATATTGTGTCAAAGGGCAACGAATAGATAGTTTTTACGTCAGGAAGTAATGAATAAGTTATCTTACCAGTTCCCATAGACAAGTGATCATCATCATCATCATCATCAGCTCATTAAACGTCCCCACCGAGGGGCACGACCCTACCCGTATAGGGTGATTAGGCCTTAGTCGTCCACGCGGGCCCAGTGCGGATTGGACGACTTCACACACAACCTTCGAATCTCTTCGCAGGCGTGCATGAAGGTTTCCTCACGATGTTTTCCTTCACCGTAAGAGCGTCGGATAACGTACATATATTTTCGAAAATTCGAAATACATTAGTACGTGTCAGGATTTGAACTTCAGCCCTCCGGTAGGAAGCGACAGTCCACACCACTGAGCCACCGACGCTCTTGACAAGACAAGTGATAATTGAAGCCAAACAAATATCGCTAAATACTACAATTTTGACGTCTTCTGTTGGACAAAGGCTTTTTCTAATGACCTCTTTCACCGTAGAGGGATTAAGGACTGTAAACCACTTGTCCGTGACTCACCAAACTCACCAGAATCTCTTTCACAATCTGCAGGCAGTACCTTCCGCCAACATGATAGGTTGAATTTCATCCCAATAGTTGTATGATAGAACCCCTCACATAATATTTAATTTGAGTTGAAAAATAAATGCACTATACAAATAAAAAGCTCTAAAGT
>PQWD01011594.1:0-68289 GCA_019425675.1 Leucinodes orbonalis | reverse complement strand
CTTAGACTGGCACGTCTTTATCTTGATGTCATTACTTTTTTAGAGATAATCAAGCAGCTCCATCGAGACTTGGCTAGATTTTTTACAGAATGTTTTTGGTGGTATAAATTATCTGAAACATCGGAAACCAACTCTATGTAGGTACATCGGACACCAACTCTATGATAGTTCGAAAAACGACGAAACTTCGAGAAAAGGTAGGTAGTGCACTTTCGCTTCGCTTGGCTCGTATATACACATAGCTCCTAAAAATAGTACAGATAGTACTTACAGGAGACGAAGCTCAAGTAAACAAACAACACACAATTCTATGCAACCGGCTCCCGACTGATGAGCGGTCGGGGGATGATAAAGGACGATTTACAAGGGGCATCAAAGAAAATTAGCTTACGTAATCTGCCGAAACGTCGTGTATCGTCGTCACGTCGATTTTTACGTCTTCCTCCTTGATGCTGGAGAGCGGTACCGGCAATAGATCATCCCTCCTCTCCTCCAAAATGGGCACTTGGGGCGGTGGATCCGTAAGAGGTACCTCCGCTTCAAATTTAACCTATGTATATAATAAGAGTAACATATTGTTAGACTTTCAAAACAAAAACTGTTGCAGACTTATAAAACTAGAATATATTCGGGTGGGTTGCATTTTAAATAAAATTGAAACAAAATCATTCACTAAACTACAAACTTGAAACTCACATCTAAAACCTCCTGTTTGATAACAGGCTTGAGATCAGTCATCTCCTGTAGTCTCTCCCTTTCCCTCTCTCTCTCCTTCTCTTTCTCCCTGCCACGCTCTCTTTCCAACCGCTCGCGTTCCTTATGGTGCATTTGCTTCAACATGGCCTGTACTTCTGGCAGCGGAACACATAAAGGCCTCTTCACACCATACAATGTGTAGTAGAGGTCCACTAGATCACACCGAAGACGCGCGTCGTTTGATAAATGACTGTTCATGTTGTTCCATAACCTGAAACAAATTCATGATTGACTATTCCAACTTAATATTTAAGGTACCCACGCAGACGACCTTATTAACGTCGTCAGGTTCAAATTAACACACACTTTAAGAAAACGTTACACATACTACACACCTAGCTGAACACTGACTGTGGAATTGGTTTACAAGTTTAAAGTCACTCAGCGGGAAATAGAGCGTGCTATGTTCGGGGTCACTTTTAGGGATAAGATCAGAAATGATATTATCCGTAAGAGACCTCATTTTACTAACATAGCCCTCCGCCGAACAGTCAAACAACCAATGGCCGTTCGAGCAGACGAGTTCTGGAAAGGAGACCACGTCTTGGCAACGCCTTAGGACGCCTTCTGGCCCGAATGGACCGATGACCTGCGAAAGGTCTCTAGAGGCTGCATGAGAGAAGTCATCATTATCATCAAACTGGAGGGTTTGTACTTTGTGTTTCCGGATGAGGGGACTGTTAGGTACAGTGCCCTCATCCCGTGAAATTACCGGTTATAAGAGACCTAATTTCTGTTATCCCCGGTGACCGACGCAGTGCGGCATTGATGAAGAATAATAACTGTCTATCAGTTGTCCATCTCCTTCAATGCCGCGTAGGTCAGGCGTATCACTTACCATCAGGTGGGCATCCTGACCGTGCTGTTCTCTTCGTAACATAAAAAACCTATGCCCTGTGAACTACGATAAGTTGAAGAGAGCACAAACCGTACCTGTGCACCACCGCTTCAGTATCAAGGCGATGTCTGGCGGCGCGCTCGAACGGCGGGTTGGTGACTAAGAGACGCGCGAGTCCGTGACGGACACACGGGTCCGGGTCGCTCTCCAATGCCGACAGCAGCGACGACAGGTCCTCAGGTCTCCCGTCCACACGGACAAAGTCTACTAAACACTCGAACGCGGCCAACCGGACGTCTGTACAAGAATATGGGATGTTACATTATTCCATATTTCAATATGAGTTACATTATTTTTTATATTTAAGTTGTTCTTATTGTTTAGACTAAGAGGTCATTGTTAAGTGGAACAGTATTTTTTCATATGGTTAATATAAAACTCACCAATATATAGGCCGTACTGTGCATAAGCCCTAAATATAGTGGGTGTGCTTGGCAAATGACCGCACTGTTGTAAACGTCGTATCGCACGAAGACAACTCACAGTCACCGTATTTTTGTAGCAAGGTAGGACCTTCTCAAGGTTTAGTACACGAGTGATCTCTTCTAATACTAGTTTTGTATCCGCCGAGAGCGAGTCCGCTGTTATGGGTGCACCCTAGAACAAGGTTAAAGAAATGGTTCACTCAGTGTATTTGATATGAATAATGAATAAATAAATTAATTAATAAATATCCACTGACATTCACACTAAGTTAAGCCCTAAGTTAAGCGTGAAGCCTGTATTATGGGTACTAAACAACGGATAAACATAATTATATACATTTTTTATGTAACACATATATATTATACATAGAAAACACCCAGACCATTACAAACATGTTCATACACACAAATGTTTGTACTGCCCGGAGATCGAACCCGGAACCCTTGGTGTCGCAGCCGACGTCTCAACCGCAACACCAAATGGGTCGTCAAAATATCATTGCAAATATAAAGTGTCGCTATATTGCCAGATGCGGAAGTCTTAAAAATTGAGGTCGGATTCAATACTTTCACTATTTAAGTGAAAACCACCACATTTTGAGGATTGGATTGCTAAAGAACTAATTTCCGGATTTACTTGGTGGTAGACTCGATACTGAGCCATCTAGGTAGGTACCACTGCAGTGCCAGATATTGTCCCTTAAGAATGCTTGCCCTTTTGTGTTTCGGGATAAGGGCACTGTAGCTAGTGAAATTAACGGGTATAAGAGACCTGACATCTGTTGTCTTGGGTGACGGGCACAGTGCGGCATTGATGGGGAATAATAACTGTTTATCAATTGTTGGTCTCCTTCAAGGCCACTCTGTCATGGTCAGGCGTATCACTTACTATTAGTACAGCGTCCTGACCGTCCTGTTTACTTCGTAACATAAAAAAACTAAAGAAATATTTGTCAAGGAATTAAAATACTGTAGCAAAACTAAATGCATATAGCTTAGATTTCCATTTATTATATTTAGAAAGTCATTCTTATTTTCAATTGAAAATACCTCCTTCCCATTATACTCCCCCCTCGGACTCTGATGGTTTTATGTTACGACCACCATATTGGAAGTCGACTACCAATATGGTTAATTAAATGTTAGTTGGTAAACTAAACGTGCCCTCTGAAACACAGATCATTTTTCTTTCCTGATATTCAGGTGGTTTATAATTTCATGACGAAACTGAGAAAATCGTTCAGTGACATTCACTATGCCTCAATATATCCCGAATGAAGCAGAGATCTAATTTCAACGCAGACCACTTAACCTCAGAGGAAGATTAAAAGCTATTTGTTATAAAAAAATATATCTCACCGGTTGCAAGACGGAAATAACCGGCGTTATTGTAGCAGCCAACGCGTCCACTAGCGCCGCCTTGTAATAGTTGTCAGAAAAGTGATTCTTTGAATTGTCATTATATTTAAATAGATCCAACAGGAACCTCACCACCTCCGGCGGGCAGATGCCGTGTATGTTTCGCAAACCTACAACATTTTAAAGCATTAGTAATATTATTCCATATTACATCAGTCAGCATCAGCATTTAAATTGGAGATAATTAAGAAATATTTATTAAAAATATCACAATCATCTTCTATAACAAACACAAATGTTATGGTATTAATTTGTCCAGAGATGTTTGACGATAGATTTTCTATACCGTCTCAATTTTTCACAGTAATATATTTACACCGAGAAAAGATAAAGTGGAACTCGTGTGTATATAAAATTGTACAGTCAGCATCTAAACTACCTATACGCCAGTATTTGCTTTATAATATTATATCCAAAACTTCAAGTTTTTTTTAAAAATTAATAATAACAATAATTATAATGGACCGACGACTTGTGAAAGCTAGTGGAGACTGGATGAGAAAAGCGGATGCCCGGCATCCGCTTTCTCCCAGTCCCCTTTGCCCAGCCGCCGTTGGACATAGGTCTGCAATAGTTTGAATGGATCCGAAATTTAGTTATCAGTGTTCATCAATTTTTGAAGCAGATTGTACATTAAAAAAATAAGGTTTTTATTACCTGCCATAGCAACAGGAATCGTTTTCTGTAAGTAGTAATGTTGCAAATTGTCAAAGTTGTTCTGCTTTATAATGTGTGGCGCGGCAAAGGAGCCAAACATCTTGCGGAAGATCGTCAACATAGCCGGCGGACCTGCCCAGGTACTTATCATGGCATTAGCCACCTATAAGAAAAAACAAAAGGGTTTACATACATTTTAAGAAAATGAAAAAGAAGTATTTTGTTTAGGTAGTTCTTTTCACATTGCTGTTTATTCATTGGATATGTTACAGTTTCAGTTATAACAATGCTAAAGTTAAATATTTCACACTTATGAAACTCAAGATTAAAATGATAGTGTAAGTCCTGTTACTGTAAACTACATAAAAATTTTACAGATCTCATAATAATTGGTATTATGAGATCTACATGATACATTATGAGAGCTATATGTAAAAAAAAAATTGTTAAACATTTAGGATTAACACTATTTATTACACGTTCACTGATGTGAACAACTAATGTGACAATTCAACTTATTTCAGACTTAATTGTTTTATCATAAATTTAAAAACTAAAACAATAGAAGCCTTACTGGCAACTGGCACCCGAATTACAAGCCTTTTTTGAATGGCCTTTTTACTGTTGTCCACTAATTGCCTTCACAGATTCACCGGGCAAAGTTAACATAAGCAAATATAAATTATGCACTCTTGATTGGCTACTCAATAAAGCTGTACAATACCTTTGTCAAACAATGCGCAGCCCGGCACCGTATCTTGTAAAAAGTCTGCTCATTATCTATGGTGTCGGTGAGCGCTTTCCTAGTAGCCGCCTCGGGGTAGTTGTGCAAGGCGTCTATGGCCTCACTCTGTGCGGTGACGTCACGCTCGTGGCGCAGCTGATACTGCCACTGGTAGTCAGGCTGGGATATCACCGTGCTCCGCAAAAGTGACATTTCGGGGTCGAGACGGATCCATAGTACGGGCGAATCGCTAGATATAAGTAAAACACAGTTAAACCTTTGACCGCCAATGATGCCTTAAGGAGCCAGACACAATAGATTTTCTATTGTGTCTGGATTCCCGGCGTTTAATATGTGAAAATAATTAACCTGTGGGTATCTAGGCATCGAATAATTATCTTAAGGCATTCAAATATTACGTGACATTTTTTTTTTAATTTTAGCAATTATTTTATCCTGTGGTCCTTTTTCCAGGCTTATTGCTGTACTAGTGGCCCGACTCGGCTTCACATGGGTGACCATGAGTTTTTTTAATATTTTTTGTTGTATTATATTTTGATATTTTCTTTGATATTGTAGAAAATATGTACTTATGTTCTACCATCAATAGTTTAAGCGCACTTTTTAACACCTTAGCTACATTACTTAAGCTTTGGATATCCTAATTTATCTAGCAATAAATATAGCCTATGTTACTCAGGAATGCAGCATTGATGAAGAGTTTTTAAATTTAAACAGTAGGTTTTTCAATTTGTACATTACAAACATACACAAAAAATACAAATATTTCCTCTTAATATCAGTGTACATCTTGTTGATCACTTACCACAAGGTAGAATATCTGATTAGTTGCTAACTGTTTTGTCGTAAAATGTCTATTATATTTCAATACTCACTCCATTGCAGACAGATCCATATCGACCTCCTCGCCAGTGCACAGCGGTATCTTCTTTTTCTTGTTCCTCCTACTCTTGCTGTGGCAGGTGATGTCCGCCTTCACCACCGTGTTCTCAATCTGGAGTGTGTGCTTGAAAGTACCGTCTAGCTCTTGCAGCTGTACTAGCAGCGGACCCACGTACTTCCTTATACCGCGTTCGTGCACTGCGTCTTGACGGATTTCCAGCTCCACTGTGTTCCTGGGTAAAATATAAATGCTTTATTTCAACGCTTCGATATTGGAGTTGGCATAGAGGGTAATCATTTTGGACATAGACAGGAAAGGCCAAAAAAAATGTGTAACCAACAAACTTGCTTCATTCAGGGAAGGTCAAAGCTCATTTTTAACTAAATTTTGATATATCTATATTATATGTTTGATAACACCTAGTAGTTGATACTTTATCTACTCAAAGGTGGGACAACTTTATACTCAAGTATTATCATCATATCCTACTTTTTAAAGCACCTATAATGCTAGACATATTAGATTTCAATCTTATAACTTTATATCTAATTCAAAAAGATTTTTTTAGCATTATGAGCGTAAACAATACTAACTCACCTTTTCCGATTAAAAACCGATGTAAGTTGAAACTTAGCATGCCCACCGGTGCGTGCCCACTGATCCACGAACACCGCCATATGTTTACCAGTCACTGTGAATATGGCCTTCACAAACGAGTTGGTGGACAGCAATAGCTGACCCCAAAGTCCGCTTCCGATTTTCGTATTAGCCGCTGTGGTGGCCAGTGACAACTGCTTATTAAATACTTGTAGTAGCAACTCTTGGCCGATACGTTGCTCCAACATACGGAGTACTAGGTGTGATTTTTTACGCATCACCTGAAGATTAAAAAACAGATTGACCAATCAAATTTCGTGAAAAAACATATTTGAATGTTTTATTGGAAGAAACTATGGCATGAAACATGACATTGGCAGAATCGTAGTACAAACTTTTCATTATTAGAGCATAGACATTTATATAATGAAGTGGAGAATGCAATTTTCTAAAGAAATAATAATTTTTTTAGAAAAAAAATATTCCCATTAAACTCACCTCTATGTATCTCGGCGACATAGTGTGAACATTCCTCACCGGAAAATAGAACATATCTTTTTGTTCCGTCCTGGCCCCACTCGCTGGTGGTTGCCACGGATCTAATACTATGCCTCCATATTGTTCTTCATAACTTACCACCTGGAAACAAATAAAATAAATATTTAGAATACATGTTTTATTTAACTTACAAATATTTGCTTGCACAGGCAATGTTTTACTTTTGAAATCTCTTAGCAATATTGGAAGATGTCTTAGTCCAAAGTAAACATGGAGTAATATATTTCTTTAATTACAAATTTGCTGGCTTTATTAACTATTTAAGAATACCATTTAAACAATTCCCAATTTTATAATTAACCATTGATTTCATACATCAATAAATTTGCAAATTAAAAAGAGAGAGAACATTACCTCTTGCAGCTCCTTATGTATCCAATATCTGTACTCATTATTACCGAAACACTTCTTCGAATACAGCCCACAAAGATAGTCTGGTATGCCCTTTGCGAGCCATAAATCGGACCAATTTTGCATAGTGATGAAACAGCCAAAGAACTGTTCAGCAACAGCTTGAGCCATCGCCTTCCGGCTTATGTATGTCTGATCTATGATCGCGATGGAGTGGAGCAGATGCGTACTCAATATTGACATTGTTGTGTATGCAGTCACATTGTCTTCTGTCTGGAAAATAACTTAGTTTATTGATTTCATTGCTTTGTGTTCTATTTGGCCACATAACCTCAGGTATTTCAGTAACCAGTGAATAGGTGATACGGCAAGTTTGCTCCATCTAAGATCCTGTCTCTTCTACCAGGTAATTTTTAATACTGAAATTGCAAACATACCATGCTATTCTAACCAAGAAGCAGCCATCACTGACAAGAAATTTCAGAGATGTAATTGCCTATTACTGTAGTCATTATTTCTCACAAATACTTGTCTCTTGTTTTTACTTACTTTATAACATATGCACATACTATAATATGAACAAAATTTGTGAACAAAAAGTCTTAGGATCAAATTTCTTACCTCATCAACAAACACTTGTTTGTAACATGGATATGGATATCTAGTACTTAAAGTTTCTTCATAAAACTCAAATGCTTCATGTAGGTACCGCACAGTATTCTTGAGAATTTGCATCAAATGAGGTAAACAATAGTGTGTCACTTCATTCATGAATGGATCAACATAAGTTTCAAAAGGTCTGAAAGAATGAATAAGTATTATGAATAAATATATATGTTCTAGTAATATTACGTGTGGTTATAAGTGATACTAGAAGATAAGAGTAAATCAAGGTTTCCTTGGGTTGACCTATGATAACCCAAACTTTTTGGAGTAAGTCTGAATTTTAATTTGCATTCTGCAATCACCCTTATGCAACTAACTAAGTGTACCCTCTAAATGCAAATGAAAGGCAATATCATCTTATTAAAATAAATATTTTTATAATGTTATGTATTTCTCACCCAATAGCTAATGCTATATTTGGTGCACATGCTGGAGTGTTCACTACATAATGAAAAGTCTTCCTTCTGTGATCAGGAGTGTACACCACATCTATGAGTTCTCCACAAGAGACTGCTGTGAGGCTCTCATCAACAGTAAATTCTAATTTCCAAGTGCATGGTTCAGCATAGCTGTCCACACATGGAAACCATAGCCGTGCAGAGTGGCCATATGTGAACATATGTGCAGATTTCTGGAAATAATTCAGTATCATCATTTCAGTTACACAGCAATTAAGTTGGGCAGATAAGTTCTTTCTGATTATTACCATGAGAATGAAATAGTATGGGTGGATAGTCACAACAAACAACAGATGAATCTATAGTCTATGCGAATCCTACATTTAAGCGGTTAAGTATTGGAAAAATGTTTTAAAGAATAATTTAAAGGGTTTTTGTTTAAAATACTATTTACTTCTTTACCTATTTTACATTCTTATTTCACATTACTCTGATCACCATTGTTTAACAAATACTATCATGATATCCATACATCATGTTAGTATTTGTAAATTAGAAATTTACTGATAATTACCTCAACTAAAGTTCCCTCTCCTTCTGGCACTACAAAATGTATACCCCCCTTGAGGAGATTCCAATGAAAATTCAATTCCAATACGGAGGCCTCTACCCTCACCAACAAGATGAGCAGCTTCATCAGGAACTTGTATATGTAGCTCCCCAGAGTTGTGATCTGGGTCAATCTTTTGAGCTGCAGCTAAATGGAAGTTTGAAAACCCTTCCAACGATCTCCTAGGAACAAATAATAATTTTTAAATAAAAAAATTGCATGTTTTTGAAATGCATTATTTGTATAATGAAACTCTTACGTGTTAGGATCAGATTGACAAATATCCAGAAATGGGTCACAATACTGGAAGTTAGCTTCATATTGATCATTCAGGCATACACGGTAAATACGACACTGTTTCCCATTAAGGCGAATATAACGTAAATTGTCTTTGAGCGGTACAATAGTCAATTCGACGAAACCCTAAAATCACATGGAAATAAAACTGTAATAGTAATAGTTGAAATGCAATGCACATTTAACACAAATATAGTACGTACTATAATACTCCTTCTCTCAAAACTAATGCCTGTCAAACTAAGAATTTGATGAGCTGTAAACAAATAGATATACTGTTAGCCAAAATCATTCAAAAGAAATCATTATAATGAATAAGGCCCTTCATAGAGATACTTATAATTTAAACGGACGACAGTTGTCGCCCGTACGTTCTTTCTTCATTTTTCCGTGTGAACCATTAAAATTTTGTTAAATTATTGTAATATTTAAGATTATGTTACATATATTAAACAAGCTAAACAATTCTCGAGAAACTTCGCTGTTTTTGCAAATTGACAAAAAAATGACAGCTGCCTTTAGTGTGCCACTCGATAGTTCGAAAAAATACTATCAATATCATTATTTTGGGCCATACTAATGCCTAATGTCTAACGCCCATCAACGCCATAATTATGGCGTATGGTATATGCTATAATGCTTAATCCCTGAGATTTGGAAAGGCAAGTCTGTGTTTGTTTCTAGTATTCAAACTATGATTATATTATCTGACTGTTTTGAGAATACATGTAATTTTTGTGTACAGAGATGACGCAGTCTAGAATGTACTGAGACGTAATGTTAAAATGTTTCCTTTTTTAAATTCCCTCAACCTCTAGTTAACGTCCATCGACACGATAATTAAAAGCATTTCCCATTAGTATGACTCTACCATTAGAGTAAATAATATTGACACTAAAACAGTTCCTCTTCGTAGTCACGAAAACAGAATATTATTCAGCTCTTCTAGGACTTCTGTGATCGATATAAATTATTTATAGACTTGATTTAATATAAATTCACTTGAACTCTGTTTAACCTATCGCAGTCCATGTGGACTTAGGTCTCTATGATACCCCATTTTACTCCAGATATCTCGGTCATCCGCTTTTCTCATCCAGCGTCCACCACCGTATGCAAGTCATCGGTCACTTTTACTCAACATTTGTATAACTGTGTCACTCCATTCCTTACTTTACGTATCACATGACAAGTGTTTGGAATGTGGTTTGTCCTCGCACTATATGTCAAAATATCACAGCGACAGCGACAAAAAAAGGGAAGGAAGATCGAAAATCCAACCATTGCGTCTTGCGACTATTACAAATTTATTCCTTAAGATTTTTTGCATTTTAACTAGCAAAGTTGGTGTGAATGTTATTTAAAAATATAAAAGAAATCAATTTTCATGTTTTACTGCGAACCAAATAAACAATATGTGGGATTCGCCTCATTTAACTTGTTTGGTTCTGTATATATTTTCGTTCCAAATAATTGTGACCAATTCACGTACTTCTAATATTTGGACACTGAACGCCGATGAAGACTTAATAGTTGATGGAAACACGTTGCCTCAGGTCAGCTAGAATTAGGCATATATTTTAATATTATTTATAATCATCACAATACATAAACACAATATGTACCTGCTTCATTACTTGCTTACAATTTTCAATAATAATACCCCTCACTTTATGATAAAACATATGGTTTAGTGTTTAAACATTTAAATATAATTTTATTGCTGTAAATATAAAAATATAATTTTATTTTTAGGATGAATCTGATAAATCTAAAATAACTGAAGAAGACACAATCTTCAACATAATTACATCAACAGTTTACTATGGGAATACATGGACAAAACATGGATTTGATATGTATTGCACAGATTGTCAAATATATGAGCAGCAAAGGTAAATTCATTTTATAGGAAAATTTCGTAAATTACTAGAATATATTATTGATTATTATTATAATACATTTCGGAATTGATTATAACCCGTGATTTCATCAACTTAAATTGTCGTAAGAAATAATTAGTGAAATAAAGCAATTTAAAGATACTTCAAAAATACTTTCCTCTTTTCCTCTGGGCACTAGCTCCGAATGCCTCTAGTGTAAATTTGCCACTGATTAAACTCCATATACATTTGAGTTTAATCTAAAATTATGTACATAAATAATAATAATCATTTTCTTCATAATGGGCTTCTTTATAAGAGATATGGACTAAACAACTTATTTAAAAAATACAATAAAGTTAAAGTAGATATTATTATTGATTTATTTAGAACCAAAGAATCACTCAGATTGTTACTGTTGATTAGTCATTGTTGCCAATTTTACACTTATATTTATGGTGTAGAGATGTCATGTTTTGGTCTCCAGTAATTTAAATGCATGCCTCACCCCTTGGCCCATACAGATTTCTTAACATCAAAACATAAGGTGCATAGATGTAGATACTGCCAATCACAATTTTACACTTGTGACTTGTGGGTTAGGTATACACAAAAATTTTAGTGCCCTACATGTTACTACACTTATATAATAAGTTCCGCGTTTGTTGGGACTGCTGAGATAATGCAGTGTGTCTGGCATTTTTGCCGCACGCACACATAGATGGCATCCATGCCATTGTCAGGAAAAAGATTATGTCCATTAAGAACAGAATGCTTGGAAGTCCAATAGCATTCTTAGGGTCCTGACATCAAAGTGAGAAAGTGTCCTACTAAGACACTGGATGACCCTTATTAACCCAAATGAAGAATTTATTTATTATGTTAAATAATTTTATGTTTTGTCTGATGTTGTATTTACTAATGTTAGTATATAAGCATTTTGACACTAACCAATGGATCCATGTGTCTGAATAAATAAAAAATATTATTACTATAGATCACTTTGACGTGCCCTTGCATGGGTACATCAGCTTAGTAAATAAAAAATAAGTCTTCCTTGGTAAAAAATACTTTATACATTAAAGCACTATCTAGTTATATACATTGCTTGAATTTTTATACAGAGCTGGAAGTGATAATAGTGATGAGAGCACCCAAACAGAATCAAATGGAGATGTTGATGATGAGTACTTAGACTGTGGTAAAGCTGTAAACTTTACATACTATGATAACTTAGTTGGAGTGGCTAGAAGACATAGACATCCTAATGTACCTGAACCACAAGTAAGATATATTATCTATATAAATCAAGTAAAATATTAAAATACTTAACAATGAAGCCTCCCAATGGTAAGGCTACTGTTGCCAATCGCATCTAAATGATTCTAATGTAAATATTAAGTTATGTAAGCAAATTTTAACTTGGTTAATGAATAAATTGCTGAATGAAGGTATACAATTCCAAAAACACAATATTATACCTATAGGATAATATTGTGTTTTTGGAATTGTGCTATGCTATAATATGTCCTTAAAGATTAATTGTCTAAAATGAAGTTCACTAGTCTACCCTAATTTAACCTGCTATGGTTTGATGTCGATACAAATTATAATGAATATAATGTATATTCATTTGTTTTAATATAAACAAATTTGCTTTTAGGTTGCACTTATATTTACTAAGAAAAAGTCATTTAAGAATGGTGTGACAGAGCTTGACATAAATGCATTAGAAAAACGCTTAAAGAAAGCCAAAAGGGAGAAACCAAAGTCAGTACAATTGTACAATCAAATTGGTAACTTCTGGAGGATTAAAGGTGATACAAGACAGTCCATAGAATGTTTTAGACGAGCCCTGGCTGTGTCACCATACAATGCAGAGGTGAGTTTTAACTTATTTAAAGTATGTAAGAACAAAAGTGTTGTTTTGCAAGAGAGGCATTCTGCAAAAGGGATATTTTGTGAAACACACAAGAATATCCCTTTCGCAGAATACACTTTGCTAAAGGGACATTCTGTGACAAGGTCATTTTGCAAAGGGACAGAACCAATATTCATTGAATAATGAATATGTATTACTTTTGAATAGATTTGTTGTTTGATTTGTTTTGTTTTTAAATGTATACAGTTTTCTTACAAGGTCTTAGATCATTATTGCATCTATTAGATGCAATAATTACCAGTATTTAAGAAGCACTTTAATCTTGTAATAATGTAAACCTTAAATTACAAGTTCATGTTATTTTAATTATATTTAAATGGCATTGTTAATTAGAAATAACTATGCATATTCTGATCAGATCGTGAAACACATACAATATTTTTTATATATTTTCTATTAGGATTCTATATGTTTTGTAATTGTAAATAATTCCCTAAACTAGGCCCTTACATATTTGCCTTAATAGACAATCAGTTCCTACCAGTATCCATAAGCTATATTTGCTAAAACAGCTCTTCTACAATACAATTTATTCTGACAGGGTTAAATAATTCCAAAATTTCCTTTTATTATTTTCGTGATTTTCGTATTTCTGGAAGCCCTCTAGTACTTGACAGGTATAGTTTATTAATGTAAATTGTATAATAATACTATGTTTCATTGCAACAGGTCCTTCTCAACCTAGCAAGGGTGCTATTCACCCTGCAATATCTCGACGATGCGATCTATTTGACGCGCCGTTCACTGGAAGTGCAGCCACCTGACCGCAGTGCCTGGCAGCAATATTTTACACTAGGCGAGATATTCAAAGCGTATGGACATTATCAGGTAATTTTTTCTTTGCTTGACCCTAACAGTGGACCAACAGATTCCCCAATTTGCTGCAGATGTATCGCTTTTGTTGAAATATTTATTTAAAGCTTTTTGTACATTGTGCGAAGTGTAGATCATTGGTGAAGTAACTTGGACAATAACTGCCACACTAGTCAAAACATGTTTTATAGGTCACCAGAAACTTGATTCTTATCTGGCCACTTACACAGGGCAGGAACTGTTAGTTTCGGTCCTGGAAGTTTAAACATAAATAGAATACTTCCATAGTTTCATTACCAATCAATTAAGTAGACAACATAATGAGAAGCTACAACTTTCACATTCTTGCACAGGCTTTCCTCATGATGGTGGTCCAATATTGTAGAATTTACATTCAAATTGGCATGACAGTAATATTTCAGCTCTAGCGCTAGTACCTATCTCGTAATTATTTCTCATCAGCTTATAAACGTCTCTTTTGAGTTGCGCGAGCGTACCCGTAAAGGGTGATTACCCAGTGCGGATTGGCCGACTTAAGCACAACCCTTGAATCTCTTCGTAGGCGTGCGGAGGATTCCTCACGATGTTTTGCTTCAGCGTAAGAGCGTCGGATAAACGTACTAATGATTTCGAAAATTCGGAATTACATTGGTATGTGGCGGGATTTGAACCTGCACCCTCTATATCAGAAGGCAACAGTCCACACCAATGAGCAATCGACGATCTTTATTATTCTCATAATTTATTATGATTATGCTGTATCTTTAAGGTAAATAGTTGCTGTATACATATCAATATATGGGTGCCTACAAATAAACATATAAAAAAGATAAATACAGATAGTGTGTGGTGTAACCACAACCATTAGTGATAGTCCTCAGAGTACTGATAATATTCTTCATTATCTGTAGCCGTACCAATAAACACTTAATAGAATTGTATATCTAAATTAATGTTTCACTTATATATGTTGATTATTTTAATAACATAGTGAAATCAGAATTATGGTTTTGATATTTCTTCAATTCATGATCACCTATGTCCAACAGTGTACTGCAATAGGTTGAAAAATAATCATCATATCAATTACATAGTAGACTCCTGAACTTCTCGATTATGGGGGGATTTTCAGGTCTCTCTTTCACTGGAACCTATCGCAGTCGACTCCTGTTGGATATAGGGCTCGCAATTTTGTACCAGAAACGCAGTCCTTCGCTTTCCTAATCCAAGCTCCACCAGTGACTTTTCACTAGTCGTCGGTCCATAGAGCCGCATGGCCGAAGGCTACGCTTACCAAGAAAGGCCTTTACTGCAAAACTCGTCTGCTTCGACAGCCATAGTCTGCTCATAATGTTACCAGCCCACTACCAAGTCAACTTCCTGACCCAGTAATCTATACTGTTCTCCTAACGAAGAGTGCAAAAAGTCGGGTTTTCGGGCAAATTGACTTAAGACCTTTTCAAAATCCAATTTTACATTATGACTAACAATTACAAAATATAAAGGTCCTTAATCAATTTGCCCCAAAAACCCGACTTATTGCACTCTTTCTCGGGTGGGCAAGGCTTCTGTATTGGAAGGTCGCCAAAGTAGTTATTTTCGTGGTTCTATGGAATACACCATGGGCAGGTGAGATTGATAGCGGAAAATAAAAACTATTAGAGGACCGGACCCTCCATTTCTACCCACAAAACATTCAATTTAATCACTTCCGCTCCTAATTACCAGAGCTAGATTCCAATCTAACCAATAAAGGAATGAGATGCTTCTATCGCTCTTGACTAACCGTGTAATGAATTCATTGTTTAGTATGCTCATGATAATATTTTGGACTATGGATTAGTCAATATTAAAGTATATCTTTTTTATCATCTTCAGGAAGCGGCGGTGCACTTGAGGCACTCACTCGATTTAAGGCCGGACTTCGAGCCGGCGTTGGCAGCGCTTAAAGACATTGAAACATACCAGAGGCATCAGTGCACGTTTACACATTACTTATCGTATGTTTGGTAAGTGACTTCGATAATTTATGTTTCTATAACATTATTTTGCTATTAAACTTAACAGGCTTAAAATCCTGACGACACGACGAGATAAAAACTAATGGTGCGAACTGTTGCCTTCCGATCGGGAGGGCGCAGGTTCAAATCCCGTGAGTTCCGAGTCGGATCTTCCGGCTTCTATCTTAGTGTGGTAGTCGTTAATACCCGCCAATCTGCATTACGTTACGGCCAATCACACTATATAGTACGCGACAAGTTCCGATGGCAATTTTCTGATGTTGTGACATCGCTTACTAGGTAGGTAGTAGTTAATATCGATTTTTTTTACATAACATTGATTAAATTAGGTTTGATATAACTAAAATTAATATGAATCAGGTTTATTCACTTATGACCACATTATAATAATATTGTTGTTTGCCAAACAAGTAAAAAATTAATTTTCATGTAGATTAAATTGAGTTACTAAGAAAATATAAAACGAGACTCGGAAGTCATTTTAAAACAATGAACAACACCTTGAGCGATATTTAATTCGATAAACGTGGTCGATATAGGCCCCTGCAGTACTAATACTAAGGCAAGCGCGGGTGACGTGCGGTGTGCGGGGTGTCTCTCCCCCCGCGCTTTGTCATACCCCGAATGCCATCTCGAATTGTCGTGGCGTACTATTATAATACCTATTTTGTGCGTGAACTCCTGTTTCCTGCAGTACGATGTTACAGGCTGATATTCGATTTTTTTAATTTCTTTCACATTCTTAATACATTCTACTTAACATCAGCATCATATTTTCGGATAGTTTTCGCTATGGGCCGCCACTGACCTTTACGGCTTCACAGGACAAAAGCAAACGCAGATAGCTCTCAGCCTAAGCCATCATGCGTGCCGGTTACTTAGTAGTGTGTTTGAGTATATTTTATCTTTTACACAGGTAATGGGGGTGCTTCTGGTGATTTTATCGTCTGTGGATAACGGCGGTGACGTTGAAGAGCACAAAACACAGCGGCACTTCAACCGTGCGATGGCGATGCGTTCGTTGCGTGGAGTAGCGTTAACGGGCGCGAGAGGCCGCAAGAAAACATCCAACTGAACAAATCCACGTTGTGCCTGAGTTTGCGATCTCTGCAAGTACTTTTGTTTATTAACACTTCACGGTTACTTAAATCGATCTCTGTCGGTGACAACTTAACAGTTTGGCTACACAAAATTGTATGTAATTTTTTAAAACACTGTTATCTTGCCAAGGATAACTTTGAAATGTATTTTTTACTTAAAAGTACCAAACTAACCTTGTTTATACGTTATTTTTGTTTACATCGTGTTCAATAGTTAATAATCAAGTTGGTCTAGTCTGAGGTTCTTAAATGACCCATATTTTCGTAGGCGCGATCATATTACCTATATTTATAATACCAAATAATAGCTTCAGTATTTTTTCAATTTATTTATATGTGATTAATTTATAATTTCAATAAGAATATTGTTCTATTGCACACTTCAGTATAAACTCATAATTTAGGTTTTTTTTATGTTAAACTACAACTATGTCAATACTGCTTAAGTTATGCATTCCTTGTATTAACACTTTGAATAATGTTGTTCCTCGATACTGCCAAACTAAAACTATTTTTTTTATTGTACCTGACACGATATTTTTGCATAGTATTTGAATAATGAAAAATAATTATACCTATATCAAAACTTAGTAGGGTAACATATTTTTGTGTAGCCAACTTCTCACTTTGTCACTGAAATTTACATACCTACAAGAAAATGGTTTTCTGGTAGTCACTTTCTCTAATATATTCTTAGTTTCTATATTGAACTGTTTTGTTATGAGTGTGGCAAGAAAACTATAACACGCGGTGGATTATCTGCAAGATTTTAAACTCAGGCCTTTAAATAATGATCAACAAATAAAATTTCTTGCTTGATGATAATAAAATTGAGCGGTACGTGATCAAATCTAAATGGTTTACGTATTCGCTTGACGCCTGTGGAATAAGTTGTGATGCTGTTCCAATGTATCGAGGATTTACATCAATTTAGCGTGATGAGTGACGAGTATTTGTTGTCTCGTAACAGTGTCTCATTGTTAGTTACATATTAATCTCTATGACTGTAAAGTACGCATTACAAATGAGTTTAAGATTCAGTGACGGTACCGGGGGTAGAATTATTAAATATATTGATATTTCAAACAAAGTATCTGTAAAAGTTTTTTTTATATGAAGAATCCGTCCGCGCGATCCGTTTCCACAAAGTATTAATTGAAAAATAAATGTTTAATCAACAAATATGCATTTTACATGATTTACTTGTAAAATGCAAGATTAATTAATATTTTCAACTTACATTATAGTCATACAGATACAGGTTGTTTACTCCGAATGCATCACATTTTCATAAGAATACCTACTATGCTTATAATAATTGATTTTAAAAAATACTAAGACTATTCTTTTTCCGATCTTGAACTAAAGGCGGAACAGTTAAAAAAGTTTTTATTTTGTTTTAGTGGTTGTGGTATTAGATGAGAAATTTAAAAGTTTTATACAACCAAAATCTACCTTTGATAAATTGGAACAGCAGTATCGATAAGAGGCTAATGTACAAATATGTTTTTATGTAAAAGTGACCATGTTCGGTCTTGCCATGTCTTAATTGATCTCTGCTTTGTGTAGTCTCCTTTACCGTGATAGTCGTACCTATATATGGTGGTTCTCTTGAAATTTGAACAGTCAAAAATGGTCTAAAGTAACATCAATTTATTTTCATTGTTTGTAATTTAATATTAGAATCGACTTAAATGAGAGTGTTGGAAGCAATAGATGAAGCCAATTTACTGCGTTTGTAGAATGTAAAGGGGTTTGAAACATGAACGAGTATTAAAATTGACAATGATTGCTCGCGATAAATTGTGATGGAAAATTTACATATGGCTGGAACTGATGTGCAAAACACTGATAAATTAAGGGGGGGTGAACTCAAAGCGTGTTGGGAAGACTGGAGTAGGTTACGAATGCCAGCCTCGCAACGAATGTATCACTTTGCAACCTAGTCATTCACTTAGACAAGTCGGTCCGCGGCTCGTGACCAGGGGACTGATTCTGCTATTGCAATGATAAGAGTACACCCTTCGTAAGGTAATATAATACAACTTCTAATACAATCGGATTACGACCAAAAGATAAACATACTAACTAACTAGATTTACGAAGAAACGTCAGCCAAAAAATGTCCGAGCCTCATGACATATGGTTATTATTATAAAATAAAATTACTAATTATTATTTGACCTTAACGCGTCGTGACCTTAAAACGGTACAAAATCAAAAGCACAGCATACTACTATTCAATATGACATTAGCGAGCGACTTGATTATGATGAAATTCTACCCAACCGACGTGATGACAGAATGCCGCGGACACATTTTGAGTGAGATTGTGCATCGACTTAGCTTGTTTATCTAAGATTTCGACCTTAACACAACGACCACTAGCCTCCTAGACGCCTAATGTTTGAATTTCTCGAAACAAATAATTCTGTCAATGTCCCGAAGCGGGGGCAGAGGAAAACATGCATGGTGATTCGCCGATTCAAATTCCCGCCATTACATGGATGACAACTAGTGATGAGAAGTATAGTAAAAATATACCAGTGCTTATTTTATTCTAAAGGATATTATGAAGAAAAGAAATTATGTAATTTATCAATTCAAATTATTTCAAGGAATTTTTATATTTTTTTGAAATTATCCTTAAAATTGATTCATCATCATTATCAGCATTAACGTCCCCACCAAGGGGCACGAGCCTACACGTAAAGGTGTTTAGGCCATAGTCATTCACGCAAGCCCCATGCGGATTGGCCGACTTCACGCACAACCTTTCAATCTCTTCGCGGGCGTGCGCAGGTTTCCTCACGATGTTTGCCTTCACCGTAAGAGGGTCGGATAACGTACATATAATTTTAATAATCTCTCACTCACTCAGCCCTCCCGGTAAAAGGGCAACAGTCCACACCATTGACCCACCGACGCGAATAGATTTATATATATAAATTATTGAAACTTGTTATATACTTTTACTACCATAAAGAGTCATTTTACATATAACTCACGTCATTTTGATTGTTACATGTTCTCTGAATACGAATACCTATGTCTGCGGAGTCGTTCTAGGAAACACGAACTAAATGATTTTTCAATTACACTTTACCAGGCATTTTATGTTTTGAAGAGCATATTCATATTTTAACATTTTCAGCAAAACTACGACATCGCTATTGTATAATTTTAGAGCTATGTGGTTTAATGTGGTGTCAAAATACTGTCTCAAAAAGGATTAGAAGATAGTGAAAGAAAAGGTCTCTCTCGGTATTAATTAGTCAACATAGCAACAAACAAAGCAAAAAACAGGATCTAGCTATCTATAATCATTAGGCTGTAGAAGCGCCTCGATTTGGAGTCGGCGATGCGCGGCCGATGAATCCGCCAAGTACTAATGTAAGTTGCAACAGTAAAATTAATAACATTTACAGATTAATTTCTTGTGTTTTGGAATATGTGGAATATATTAATAAATTAAAAGTTTACATTAAATACATATAACAATATTAAAATAATTGTTCGATCTTACGCACTCGTATATTACCAGTTTTCTAAATCCAATAGTAATGTCACAGCCCTAGTAACGCGTGACACTAATGAAAGAAAGGTTAAGCACTACTTATTTACATTATAAGAAAGGGATGTACTGATAAACAAATGCCATGGTTACGAATTAGACCAGCGTATTTGAGCTTTGAATAAATTGATTCTTGACCATATAATCTTAAAATTGGCTTTCCTCAAAAAAGTGTCTACATTTTTCACACCATTTCGTTATACAAGAAGCCGTGTTTCGCCTCCTTCGTATGTTATTTGTAATAAACACGAGAGATGTAGACGGGTCACGGATTTGTCGATACTAAGAGATTACGCGATCGGTGTATTGAGTAAGACGTCTAACTTTGTCTGAAACTATTTGCCTGCATTAGGAGTTTAGTGCTGTAGTGTCGTTGCCTTAACATTATGGAACAAGGTTTAAAATAATATGTCAAATTGTGAGCAATGAGAGTGTTCCAATAACGGAGCTATTGTAATAGCAGAATGAAGAACCTGGTGTGTATTTCGTGTAGTAGTGCATGCAGAATAAACTTGTTAAGTGTACGTAGCGTCTAAGGATTTTAAAGGGAGGCAAATCTTAAATTTCGAGATTGGTAAAAAATGTACCTGTTTTCAGTGGTTCTTTTGTTAATTTTTGACTATTTATAACTTAATACATGATTGTCTTAGAATCTAGTTGATGTATTTTTTTAACCCTCATAATTGCAGTACCAATGGTATTGCTAGATTTTCCAGTTTTGTGTTTATAGCTGAAGCAGAGGAGAACTTTGTATCTTGACATTTTTATTTTAAAACATTAACCTAAAAATTATTCCTCTGAAATACCATAATCATAATATAGTAAAACCATCAGTTAGAAAAACATATTACTAAAAAATTATATGTATTTATTATAAAATGTATACATTCAACTGAAAAATCCGCCGTTACTTTGTTATAAAGCTGTTTAACATGATCAAGCCAAAACTATGCCAAATAGTGGAGTCCTAGCACAAATCATTAGCATCTAATTTCACAGATCCGAGCCAAAAACAGCATTTCAAAAGAAACATAGCTAAATTCATGACAACTATTTGCTTACAGCTAACTTACTGTGCTAGGTCTCCAACATTAATCTTTTGAATTTTTACAAATAGACAATAAATTGCATTGATTGCTTATACCTAGATAACCAAAACAAGAGTTACACAATGTGATCACTTCACTTCTGTAATAATTATGACCTTGTTCGACATTGAAAGGTGAGTACTAGAAAATTAAGCAGAGTCATGAATACCGAGGCGGAATATATCATGCTGCACAAAGAATGAGTCTCCAAGTGGCTTCAAGACGAAAGTCTGGATGTACGGGTGTGGAGGGTCCTCATCACACTGAAATTAATTAAAAAAAACACTGTAAACTTTACACCCAGAACATATTAAAAATTTACCATGGTATACATAAACGGTTAATCATACCAAACTTTGGCTATAACAAGCTTAGATTAATAATAAATAATCTATATGATTACAGGATTATTCCCACACACTCCATCATTAACACAGTTGACAATGGGAATATATATTTGTGAACACAACCAATCCAAAATTTATTTCCCTATCTTATACAATGTTTTCGGAACATAAATGATGACATGTTGATGACCTAAGGTCACCAAACATAATCACCTGCGCAATCGATCTGAAGTGGCACATCACTTGTGGTGGCCAAAGAAGAATGACTGATAGGGCGAAAGGTTTTCAAATAAAACCAGACAAGGGCAGTGTAAAGTGTCCCACATAATACAAGAGGACAGATGATCTGAGGAAGATTGTGGTAGCACTGGATAAATAAGGATAGTTATTCACAGATATACATTTGACTGCATATACTTTCTTACCAGTGGTATTGGAAGGCTTATATTCAGCCTTTGACATGTGCTAATATGATGTTACATGTTTGCACAAAAATAAAGAAGTTTATGAGTGTTTATATACCATCTTCATAATGTTTTCATTTTGGCGCTCCGGCAAACATTTATATGATTGGAAAATGACTTCCTGATCAGTCAGTTTTCACAAAAGAGACTTATTTCCCTTTTGCTGTCTACACTTTTCTCAGTATTAAAATGTTGACAAGCAGTGTTCCTGTGCTGGGAATATCCTGATTAAACACTTCTTGGCCAGTAAAATACTGTAGGCAACAAAACAAAAACATTTGACTCATATACTGTCCACAAATGTGTTAAACAGATATATAACATGCCAACTGCAATGTTTATTTCATAAAGCAAAGGCATATTTAGCAATGAGTTAAAAATATATATTTTCAAGCTATTTTGTCACTTCAATAAGAAAATATTAGCAAAATTGATATGGTATTGGTATAGGTTGCTTTTAATTGGATTTATTTTTTGTTTCTTTTTACAAACATGAACTTTCATGCACTGTTCTTATTAACAGTTACTTATGTTAAATAGTGAAATTATAGAGTAAACCATTGTAAGATATATGGAAAAATATAATAATGCTACTTGTTCCCTTATGTGTTAGTGAATACATATTATTTTTTAAACATAATAAAGACATGCATTGCAAAGAATAAATAACTTGTGCTTATTGTTATTGTTAAATACATTTTCAAACAAAAAACAACTATTCTTTATAGCTGTAATAAATGTCTTCGATCATCTACTCATCAAACATTATTTCACAGCAGTTAAGGGAAAAAGGAAACCAAGTGAAAGCATGATTATTTACAGTGCTTGGTTATACAGTTCTATTTTCTATATATCTCTTACTTTGTCATAGAAGATAAAAACTCCTAAAGATCATGAAGTGCCAGCCTGAATATGTCGTGTTCTACATAGAATGAATTCCCTATTGGCTTCAAGACAAATGTTTGGAGGTAAGCATGTGGCTGGTCATCATCTGTCTGTTGCCAATGTTATAACAAAATATTAATCATTTCCTATCGACTATGACTATGGGCATTTACCCCTCAAAGTTATTAATAATTTAATAAAATAAAATAATTTTCTTTTAAATAAGGTACATACCTGCAACCTTCCGAGGACATTTATTAGAACTCCACCATCAAACATTGGCTGTGAGTCTACAGAGGTTATTAATCTACCAATTTTTTGAAATGTCAAACTCTGAAATGAGGAAACATTCATTTGTTATTGCAAAATTTTTAAATATACATATAATTTTATATATAAATATACATATAATTTTTAAATATATATTTATATGCTATAAGTCAGTATTCTAAAATTTCTTATGTTGTCCTTTCTTTATTCTATTTTAAGTATAATGTGTAAACCTCAAACTAGTCTAGTCCTAAAATACAGGCTGCCCTAGTTTAGGGACTTATTGGAGGGTTGTTAACATTTTACTTAATGTTTTTTTTTTACATAGAAAAAATCATATGAATATAATTAAATAAAGAGTAACGTAATGTTGTCATTGATCCATATGAAAAATATGGTTTCGTGGACCAAAACACATACAATTTTGTGACATTTTGAATGTTCCATAGTACCTCATCTTTTAAAATGCTAATACTTATTGCACTAAAGTCAAATAAGAATTCTTATCAAGTAGTTTTAAGTATAGATGTCATTTACAAATGGTTTTAAATACAGAGAATATTGATGATAATTTGCAAACAAAGATTAAAACCCAAACTGGAAGACGCACTGGATCTGCATGAATTTTTACCGTGGAGCATTTATACCAGTCTGCCCATCTAGCAATTCAAAAGTAAGCATATTGGTTCTTTCTTACTTACTTTATCTTTGCCAATATAACAAGTAGCATAGTAATCAATACAAATCATCGATTTTAATTACATACATTGAAATTTTCAAAACCAAATTACTTACGTTTAATTTTCCATAATTTTAACAGCACCTTGAATTTGTACCCCTTCAAAAGTCATAAATGATGTTTCAACCTGCGAAATAAATAAGTATGTACATGTAACTTAATACATTAAAAGTTATCATCTTCTATGTACTAGGTCAATGCACTGTGTTGTTGTTTATAATCTTGTGATTTGAATTTTATTTTATTTGAATTGTTTTAGCAGCCATAGATTTTTCACAAATATGATACAATTAAAACCATACAAATTGGTGAAATTTTACAGTAATGACTTCTGAACCATGTGTGATACCTTTTTTATATATAAAAAGTTAACCTTCAAAATCATAGAAATTTTTAGCAACACACCTATATATGTAAGGCATTAGTACTAAAACTACACAAACACTGTAAATCGTAAAAACACTCACGTTGTACATATTTGCCAGGGTAGCTCGTTGTGCCGGATCGTCGAACAATGTGTAATATTGTTGAACAAAGCCTTTACCGATAGCATCATATTGGGGATTTAGCGCCATTTAGATAATTTAAAGTCTGAAATATCACTAAAATGACCAGAAATCACTTGGTAAAAAATAGTTCGGCTTTCGTGGCCTCAAAAACCGTCACCAGCCAGTAAAAAAAATGCAGGTAGTATGTGCGTTACAATTGGATATCGATAAAACAATAATTATATGACCAATTGAACATATACATTTCTATATATATATATTTTTATATTTCTCTATTTCCGTTTTTGTTAAATAAATAGATTTCTAGATAGACTTTCACGCCGACCTGTCGGAAGCTATCTGCATCAGTGAGTACCGCAACCTTCCTTATCATCTCATCTGGTGTTGCGGTTGAGAGGTCGACTGCAACACCAAGGGTTCCGGGTTCAATCCCGGCAGTACAAATATTTGTGTGCATGAACATATCTGTTTGTAATGGTCTGGGTGTTTTCTATGTATAATGTATTATTTACAAAAAAAATGTACATAATTAAGTTTATCCGTTGTTTAGTACCCAGAATACAGGCTTCACGCTTAACTTGGGCTAGATGGCGCTGTGTGAATGTCATGTATATTTATTATTATCTTGTGGCCGTCCCACGCTGCGCTTGACGGTACGCGGTCTCCATTCGAGAACCTTCCGGCCCCAACGGCATCTTCTTCGGACTAGTGCCTGCCATTGCCACTTAAGGTTGGTAATGCGAGACTATGTCGGTGACCTAAGTTCTTCTACGGATCTCCTAATTTCTAATACAATAAACTATTAATATCAAATAAAAATAATATTATAGTGGTGAAAGCTGATTTGTTATTGGTCCAAAAGGATATTACTGTGTTGTTAGAAATTGTTACTAATAGAAGTTATTATTATAGTTAATCAAAGCCTCAATTTTAATGTAATTTGATTTCATTGTTTCGAGTGAGAGAAAACTCAAACCTTCCCAAGGAATATTAGGGGAATAAAGTTAATATTTTGTCATTGAATGAATAGATTTGTAATTTTGTTACAAGTTTCTATATTGAAGTATCGTATTAAAGGACACCTAACACAAGGACTTAATTTTGTTTATTTTTTATTTGTAAATAAACTAGTGGAGAAAATATTTTTTACTTTACATTTATTTCATTGTTTGGCGGGATTTATTGCTCACCAATCATACTTGGCATAGTATGCTTCTACTTATCAGCCATAAACTTAACATAAAAATATCGGGCTGTAAAGTTGACAGTGGACATTGAAATATGTTTGACATTTCCATTTCCTTTGGTTGACAGTTCTATTGATATTGAATTTAATTCTTCTTCTTTTCTTCGTATTCATTAATTTACCAATCTTAATTGTTAAATTTATTGCTTTTAAAAAGCTAATATTTACTATTTTACTAAAACATGTCGCTTGCGGATGAGTTACTGGCTGATTTAGAAGAGAATGATGATGGAGAACTAGAGGCTGTAATTGAAAGCAAAACAGCAATTGATGTTTCCAATGATTTTGCAGTCCCTTACCCTGTAATACCAAAAGAAGAGGATATAAAAAATGTATCGATTCGAGAGCTTGCTAAGTTGAGACATTCGGATAGACTAGAACGAGTATGTATAATTTATGTGCTTATATTTAAAGAAAATATACTTGCATGATTGGTAACGGAGTGTTTGGTAATAATCATCTTTTTTATGAGAATGAAAGACTTGTAATACATTCTTACAAGTTAATCAAGTACATTTACAAATCTAGGCATAGTGATATGAATAAATATCTCATGTTTAATATCAATTCCATTTCTCAGGTAATGATAGAAGTAGAACAGAATGCTAATAATAGGAAAAAGATAGAAGTGACAGGCCTAATGGAGTCAGATCCTGAATACCAATTAATTGTTGAAGCCAACAATATTGCTGTAGAGATTGATGGGGAAATTGGTAAGTGTATATTTGATTTACTTAATTTGATTTGGTTTAGGGACTAGTTGATTACAACTGTTTTCTATAAGATAAGATAAAAATTCTTTATTGCACATAAGAAAAAAGCATACAACACAACAAGAAACAACAAAAAAAATGAGTACAATGTAGGCAGCCTTATTGCTAAGGTAGCAATTTCTTCCAGGCAACCTTTGGGTGAAAGAAAAATACTTATAGGTAAGCGGGCTAGTGCAAAAACTTATCATATAATAGTACATAAACTAAGTACACATTTCTACATACATAATTATAAAATAACCTAATACATAATAAAATATATACATAAACTTAATGGAAAATAGGATAATACAAAATAACCTATATGGGGAGACATGGTCATACTTACGCAGGCTAAATATAAATCTGATATAAAGATTCTGCAGACGCTCAAGCTTATTTAATAGTTGAATAGATAAATCAGAATAACAAATGTCTGCATAATCCAGCATAGGAAGGAGAAGCGAATGTGCCAGGCTTATTTTGGTTTTGGTCATCAAAAGATTCCTGAGACGCTTAAGAGAACCGTAAGCGGCAAACATCTCCCTACTTACCTCTGATACCTGATGATTCCACAACAAAGAGTCGTCAAATGTAATGCCAAGGTTTCTGACATCAATAAATTTATTTTTAATAAATAACTGACATTCACAAAGTGCCATTTAGCCCTATATTAGGCGAGGAGAGTGTAGTTAGGGTACTTAACAACTGGTAAACATAATATATAATTTCTTTTTCATAATATATTAAAACACCCAGACCATTAAAAACAGACATGTTCATACACACAAATATTTGTAATGCCCAGGAACTGAACTGGGAACCCTTGGTGAAGTAGCCAAAGTCGACCATTACACCATATGGGTTGTCAAAATCATAGTATTAATTTTTCCTGGCAATTGTCCTTTATAATACACCTAATATGTTGATAAAGGGAAAAATGGATAAAAAGACCACAGTGCAGGTTATAACTTGTGAGGTCAAGATGTTGAGTCAGAGTTACCATCAATTGACTGCCTATCCAACTCTTCAGCTCTTAACACTAAGCATAATAGAATAATAGGTGAGATTGAGGTACCTCTGCAGATGACCTTCAATGCAGTCTCTTAAGTAATTGTACCAAAAATATCAAAACATCAATCAATGTTTGGACTGAGAGCGGCACTCATGACTTGTCTGGTGAAGCTGTAAATAACATCCATGGAATCAACAGTGAATAGTCATTTTGCAAAAAAATCAAACAGGAATACTCTATCACTATCTCTCCTTAGGTAAGTCCTGAACATGAACCTAAACTATCACTTTCCAGCTATTATCCACAGATTTGTACGAGACAAATACCAAAAGAGGTTTCCTGAACTGGATTCCCTAATTGTGACCCCACTTGAGTACATCCGTACAGTGAAGGAGCTAGGAAATGATCTCGACAAGGCCAAGAACAATGAGACACTGCAAAGCTTCTTGACTCAGGCCACAATTATGATTGTGTCTGTAACTGCATCCACTACACAGGGGTAAATATTTGTTTATTGTCTTTATATTTTTATGGTATCAAGTGAACAGGATGGTCAGGATGGTCACCTGATGATAAGTGATACGCCTGACCATGTCAGAGCAGCATTGAAGGAGACCAACAACTGTAAATAGTTGTTATTCTCCATTAATGCCGCACTTCGCCCCTCACCAGTGACAACACGAGTGAAGGCTGCTTTTTAACATAATAGCCATATTTCATCCTTTAGCTGTTTTAAGAGGTGACAAATGCAAATCAATGTACATTGTGCAGATAATAGCAACAAACTCAATACCAATCACACTCTGCAACTATTTTGGTAAAATGTGGCATAACATATTAAACCATAATTATAATATGATCTTGTTTTTGATAACTCATCGTTTTGTTTTAGGAAGCGTTTAACTGACCATGAGTTGTCAGAAATATATGAAGCATGCGATATGGCAGCTGAACTAAATAACTTTAAATCCAAAATCTATGAATATGTTGAAAGCAGAATGACATTTATAGCACCAAATATTACTGCTATTGTTGGTATGTACATTTTATTTTTGTATATTTTAAAAGAAGTAATGCTATATAGTCACAAAATATTTAAGCTTACGTGATATACATTAATTCAATTCAATTCAATTCAAATAGCCTTATTTCTGAACTTACATCTTGAAACATTACATAAATTAGATAATAATATTTTATAAGTAAAATGACAATTATAAACAATACATTACAATAACCAACCAATTTGCCAATCAATTAATAATTATATAGTGAATTTCAATCTTAATAAAATTTGAAAATGTCATTCTATAATCTAAAAAATTGATAATTAATTAAAAAAGTACATGCATTTCATTGTTCATTTCATATAAGTCAAGTTAATGGATGTCAATAAATTTTATCATATAAAATAAGTAATTGTCATAATAAAAGTATATAAAGCAATGCATTGAAATCTATAAGTCATAAAATCTCTTAGTTCAGTGTGCCTCTCGGCAAAGGCCTCCTCCAGTAACTTCCATTGTTTACGGTCAAGGGCTACTCTGCGCCACAATGGGCCGGCTGTCATTTTAATTTCGTCTTCCCATCGTTTAGATGGTCTTCCTCTAGCCCTTTTTCCATCTCTGGGATACCAGTTCGTCACAGTTTTGCTCCATTTTTCCAGGTTGCATCTTAACATATGTCCAGTCCATCTCCATTTTAGTAGGTCAATTCTTGTTATTATATCCATTACCTTTGTTTGTTTTCTCAAATCTATATTTCTTATGCGGTCTCTTTTATTTACTCCTAATATGCTTCTTTCCATAGCTCGTTGACATGTCTTAAGTTTATCTTCATGTAGTTGTTAAGTGACCAGGTTTCACAGCCATAGGTAAGTATAGGGAGTAGTTGGTGTTAAAAACTTTTCTCTTCATCGCTAGACTTAAATCCTTATTCTTCATCACTTTCATTGCCCAAAATGCTTTCCATCCATTTGCAATTCTAATGTTAACTTCCTGGTCGGTTTGATCTTCGAAAGATATAATTTGGCCTAGATAGGTGTACTCATTGACATACTCAAGGGGAATCTCATGTAGTAATATTTCCTTATGAAATGAGTTGGTCATTATTTTTGTTTTGGCGGTATTAAGGTTTAGGCCCACTTTTTGACTCTCTTTCGCTAACTGGTTGATCATACTGTTAAGAACGAATGGTCCTCTTCGAAAAGCACCAGATCATCTGCGAATCGAAGGTAATTCAACCGTCTACCATCAATGCACAAGCCAACATTGTCCCAGTTTAGGTTTCTAAAGATTCTTTCTAGAACCGCAGAGAAAAGTTTTGGCGAAAGTGGATCACCCTTTTAATTAACAAAATGTAAAGATTGAGTCATTACTAAGTATGAATATAAACTAAATATAACATTTTTATTTTCTATCTAGGAGCATCAACAGCTGCAAAAATACTAGGTGTTGCTGGAGGTCTGTCCAAGTTGTCAAAATGCCGGCTTGCAATGTATTGCCACGGTCAACAGAAGAAGACATTATCTGGTTTTTCCAAGCAACTGCTTTACCCCATACAGGGTTTATCTATTTTTCGCAGATAGTTCAAGATACACCACCTGTAAGTTCACAAATGTTGTGTTCCTTCACATAAGATTATTGGATAAACAATACATATAATTTCGAAAATATGTACATTGTTACATGGCGGATTTGATCCTGCACCCTCAGATCGGGAGGCAACAGTTCACACCATTGAGCCACCAACGCTCAGTATAAACCATGTAGTGGTAGAAACCATCATCATCAGCTCATTAAACGTCCCCACCGAGGGGCACGAGCCTTCCCGTATAGGGTGATCGGGCCTTAATCGTCCACGCGGGCCCAGTGCGGATTGGACGACTTCACACACAACCTTTGAATCTCTTCGCAGCGTGCATGAAGGTTCTCTCGATGTTTCCTTCACCATCAGCTGTAAATTGAGCCACCGACGCTCTGTGGTATAAACCATATAGTGTTATAAATAAAATAGTGATAAAATAATAGACACTCTGTCAGGCATTATATTAGAGCTTCTCAGGGGGCATATTAAAGGCCCGGTCTAAACAATTGCAGTTTGGCGAGCACAAAGTGATCTATGTGTTTTAGTGTAATACAGGATTTTATAATTGTAGGAATTGCGATACAAAGCAGCAAAATTGGTGTCTACAAAACTGACACTGGCTGCCCGAGTGGATGCATGTCACGATTCAACTGACGGCCGCATCGGCAGGCAGTTGAGGGAAGGGATCGAGAAGAAGCTTGACAAATTACAGGTATGTGTCGCTGCCCTTTTATTTAATTTTTCTTTTATAATTTACTACAAAAGCCTTCTGAATTCCCTTGTTAACCCTAAAACGCCAATGACACCTAAAAGCGTCAGAAACAATCGATTTTCTATTGTGCCAGAAATCTATTCCTGGCTTTAAGGGTTAAAAACGAATCCTTTAATTTACTTAGAGAGGCTTTAAAGTATTTTTTATGCTGTATTTATGATGGATTTTTTTAAAATTTTTTATTATTATAAATCTGCCTATAATTCTTACTCATAAAGAAAGATAAGTCAATATTAAATAGTAGCTACTATCATTCATACTTGCACAATAGCATTTGTTTGTCACCTATATTTCGGCTCATCTACAATTTTCCTTATATTAAATTAGGATAAAGTTGCAACAATCCTAATTAAAGCAATGTTTTGGCCACAAGTGGTAGATTGTGCTGAACTTATAATTAAGGCAGATCTTGTACAACCACATTCTGAGACATAAATTATTTTATATCATAAATTTAGTTCTAATCTTTTATAACTAACAGGAGCCGCCCCCGGTGAAATTCGTGAAACCCCTACCAAAGCCAATAGAGCAGAGCCGCAAGAAGCGCGGTGGGAAGCGCGTGCGCAAAATGAAGGAGAGATACGCGATGACCGAGTTCAGGAAGAACGCCAACCGCCTCAACTTTGCTGATGTGAGTGTAGCGTACAAATTATTATTTCATATCGTAAAAGCAGTTTATAGCATTGAGGTAAATATACTAAATCAATGGTTTATAGGTACTAACTGGGTTTCAAACAGTAGTCAGCTACTTTTTCGGACATAACGTCGTCGATAGATTTTTCATAATGTAGGACTATTCGTTCATTAAGGCTCAAATTTGCAATACTATCGAGATTTTATATTTCAACAAGTATTACCTTTCCCAAATTACACTGGTTTTAATGAGTCCAATTGCTGATGCCATTTATTGTAGATATATTCTATTTGTACACATAAAAATTTGCAGTTTTAAATATGCATAAGTAATCCATGTCAAATCGTTTTTTTACAACAGTTTATATGTCTACTCGGATGTAAAATGTGTATAGCTTGCAATTACTGGCAATATCAATTATAAATGATATCGGATCTTCATAACGAAAGTTCCGTGATGGTCTGCAATTTGAAATAGTTGTAATTGTCGGCGTTGTATGCGAACAGATGTACCATGAATCGAGTAAATTCGCAATATTAAACGTGCAATTTTTAAGTAATTTCTTGATCCATTTGAGACTTTATTCTTGGCGTATTAAGGTGTATTCGTGAAGTTCGAGATATTGATGTAAAAGATACGACTTCTGGAATCTAGATTATTGAGCCAGAAGATTTATTGGACGTGAAGAATAAGACGAATACTTTTGTTGAACAGCTCACCTGGAAACGTGTTTGAATTCTGACAGTAGTGTTTGATTTGCGTGGTAGTAATAGGTTTATTGAAATACAAAGTCTCTTTGAAATTCCAAGTAAAGAAAACCTGTTTTGCATTATTTACGTAGGGCAAGATGTCATTAATTTTGCATTTGTCTGCATAGACAGCCTTAATACCTAATAAATAAATTTATTTATGTGAGTTTTATGCAATGATATACTGTATATATAAAGGTAGATACGCCACCCATGCCTCAAAAACGAACCGCCATAGAGAATACAGTTGTAGGCTCTTTGTAAATGTGCGCTCATTCGAAATATGTGTATGTGTGCTGTCGCTGCATTCGGAACACTTGGATTGTTTTGTGAGCGTATTACGAATCTATACTTATTTACATCATTGGTTTTAAGTATTGCTTATTAGTTTTGATATAATTAATATTAATGACAGAGCGTCGGTGGCTCAAGAGCGTCGGTGGCTCAATGATGTGGACTGTCGCCTTCCTACCGGGAGGGCTGAGGTTCAAATCCCGACACGTACTAATGTGTTTTCGAATTTTCGAAAATATATGTGCGTTATCCGTCGCTCTTACGGTGAAGGAAAACATCGTGAGGAAACCTTTATGCACGCCTGCGAAGAGATTCAAAGGTTGTGTGTGAAGTCGTCCAATCCGCACTGGGCCCGCGTGGACGACAACGGCCTGGCCTAATCACCCTATACGGGTAGGCTCGTGCCCCTCGGTGGGGACGTTTAATGAGCTGATGATGATGAATATTAATAATACGAAGCAAAGATAAAAGTCATATATATTTTTGTTGTTTATAACGATAACAGAACGGAACATTGATTAGTAAACCGTGTGTGTAAATTTTAATGGTACTTAATTGCATCAATTAATTTAACTTTGAACGCATTATTAAATAACGTCGTGACTTAATTTTGTGTTTGTGAAAGACTCAGGGTTTCATGGACAGTTTTTTTCTAATTGTAAAATATATTATTGGCATTGTATTTTGTACAATGTTTGTATGCCGCATTGCAAAGAATTTAAAGAACGATCAAATCATTAAGGAAGGCCTCGTGTTAACGTTTTGCCAAACTGGTCGACCATGTCATTTATTTTTATATTATTTTGACTCCACGATAAATCATTTTATTAGAAACAAATGTCTATTAATTCAATAATAAATTAAAAACACTGATAGTACTAAGGGGTACGCAGGCCGCCGCAGATGCGATGAATTTCAAATTGCACTAGTAAAGTGGCGCGTGCGCGTTTTTTCCTTGCGGCACAAATAGACCGGAACCCGACTAGTTGGAGCGCGCGGACGTCCGTGCCGGGCCCGTTGGGTGAGCATCGTCGTGTTATGTTTACTGACACACGGTCCGCGATACAATACGACTCGACTAATACTTTACGCACGTAGAAGAAAATTATCACTTTCAGAAAAACCTAATATCTTTGTCCTCAGTGTGCCTGCATCATTTAAAATTTGCATGTGTATTAAAATTGGATTTTATATTTACGTGGCAAAAAAATTGTGACTGTCTATCGATACATTTAGAAATTATAAGTCAAATAAATATAATGCGTATTTTTTATACGTCCCTTTGGCTCGAGACCCGCGATATGAAAGAACTGTGTTTGAAGGAAAAAAAAAGGAAATTATATAGTTTCCTGGAATGATGTAATTATGTATCTAGTTTATCAAAAGCCTGCCCGCTCCTGAGTGTGCTAGTAACATACGTGTGGCATACCAATGGCCGTTGTGGAAGACGGAGTTATGGGGTAGCGATAACGCATTAGTAAGTCGCCAGTAAGGGATATGGCGCACAATGGGGTAGACCTATGACAAGCAAACGACTGCGATAGGTTGAAGTGAGAGAGAAGTCGCCAGAAGTGTATGATACCTTGGGGTACGTCTTGGTAGCGGAGGATCGCAATCTTTATTGACAAATGCTCTACTAGGCGTCATAGTGTTAGACTTAGTGACGCATTACAGATGTACTTTTAGCGGAGACTAAAACAGTGTAATGGTCTTCCATTCTTCTCTCTTTGGCCAAATCTCTTTGGCCGTAACTTCTAAGCACGCCTATACCACTACTCTTCATCGTTCTATTCAAATTGATGCTATGTATAAAGGGAATCAGCATTGTAAATTTACTGACTTTACATTAGCTATTTTGTAGTATTAACAGATATGATAATTATCATAGATAAAAACTACAAGACTCATGGTAATTCTCGTTCTGTTTTGCATGCAATATAGTTGGCTTTTGCCGTATTCATTAAATTCTTATTTGCAACAAATGTACTAAATACATTGGGAATGTTGGTATCCAATTTTATACCTACTTTTGTAGGTTTAAAAAAAACGATTCAGAAAACACAAAAAATTTTGGGTTTTCTGAATCGTTAAGTTTTTTAATTTATTAAAGAATTCTGTAATCAACGAATCTGTGTTTTGCAAAAAGACTTTACATTGGGTAATATAATGGTTTGTATGTACATACTGTTTTGTAAGAATGATACAAAGTTGTCACTGTAAAATGTATTATCTAATGATTACTTTGCTTGTAAAGTCATGTGGAATTATGTGGGGTTATTTAAGCCAAGGTTAGTTCACAATATTTATGGCACATGTGCGACCTACATAGAGGAAAATAAAAATCAAACAAAGTGCGCAAGATAAGTTACTTCCATAAAATATTGTTAATTCAGATTTAATGTTATTGTTGACAAGTCCACTACAGTACCAGATATTGACTCCCTGTAAAGTACATGACTGTCTTTTGGTCAAAGTATTTTTTTTTTACTTTATAACATACTTAATGAATAATTATTAAGGTTCCATATTGGAAGCTAAATTTAAGTTAGGTGTTGTGTATTTCACACATGAGGTTGTATTTATGTTTATTTTAAAGTCTGGCAGTCTTATGAAACTGTGTTTAGAAACGCCTCGTCGACATCTCGGTTACCGATCGCCTTTCAGTGGTTATACTGTAGTTACATTTTGCTTATCTGACGAATTTTAGGAGATAACTATCACAAATAGTTTCTCTATTATTTCTGTTTCTTTTCTTAACAGACTTCGCATTATTATTTGTTTTTAATGTTAACAAAACTGTTTAATTTTTCAAACAAATTGTAAAGGGTATCTTGTTTCTACACATATTATCCAAAGTTGTTATCATTAATTAGTGTTTAATCGCAGTAAAAATTAACAATAGTAACAAATGTTGTAAAATACTATCGTCCGTATGTATCGTTGTCGATTAATTGCTTTTAATCTGATCATAGCGAAAATGTTAATCGAACTCGTAAAACCCCTGTGATACTTAATCTGAGGCGTAAAACTAATATCTGGCGGTTTAATGCTTTATCTGGAGTTTAAGAGATTTATTGTATGCATTATTTGATTTATTAGCGTGATTTTTAGTAGAATTGCATTGTTAGAGAGACGTTTCTTAGTGCATTTTAAATTATTGTATAATGTTCACTGTTAAGATGGTTGTTAACAGTAGGTTATACAGACATGTTAACATTTATTAACGAAATGATATTTTTTTTAGTTAACAAGATTTAAAATCATAGTTGAAATTTAATTTGTTTCTTTTATTTTCCGCTGCCTACACATTTTAGAAATACATGTGCTCTGACTACGCAAAGGTTTTTTATGGGTTTTAACTAAAGTTATCAAGTTAGACCTCTACTGATTATAGTGTCATCAACGCTTTAATAAGCTATGAGGATATATATTATCAAGTTTAAAATCAAAATTGAGCCTGAACTTCATTGTTCCTGTACCAGTGTAAATTAACGTAAGTTTTGTTACAATATGAGTCTTTAAAATTGTAAATGATAAGAACTCATAGACATGTCGATCTTTACGGCTGCATTGTATTTTTTTTCTCTCACAACTCAATCCTAATTATTTAAATTTATGGAATCAATCTGTTCTCATTTTCTGTTAAGATCGAAGACGACGCGTACCAAGAAGACCTGGCTACACTCGCGGCACGATCGGCAAGTCGAGCACGGGCCGCGTGCGCCTGCCGCAGATCGACGAGAAGACGAAAGTGCGCATCAGCAAGACGCTGCAGAAGAATCTGCAGAAGCAGAACCAGCAGTACGGCGGCGCCACCAGCATTAGGCGCCAGGTGTCGGGTACGGCGTCATCTGTCGCCTTTACTCCGTTACAGGTGTGTGTTTTTATTATTTATGTAAACAATAACTACTTTACGTGTGAACGCGTGAAAAAATAATTTTTTCTCCCGCCTTTTCGGGGCTTTTCAGATGCGTTCTGGGGTTACCATCATCTCTTAAAACAGCGTTACAATAATATTAATTCGTCTTTTCTGGTACAAAAATGCTGATGTATCATTATAACAATACTGTTTTAAGAGATTGCGGTAACCCCCCAAGTCCATATATAAAACTTATTCTTTTCATTTTGTTTTCCCAATGTAACGATGACTTGCAGTTGGTCACGGGCACAGTATGTCGGGAAAAAGTTAAGAAAATGTTTTTTTAAGCGATCTAATCCGTAAATTGGGTTTACTTTCAATGTGTACCAATCACCAAAAGTTAAGACAGTACTTTTTTTAAAGCTAGCCTTTTTTATGATAGCTTTTTTATTAAGTATAAATACCATTAAAGAATTTCAAGTCTCTGTTATAGCAGTAGTTGTCTTACTCTGAAACCGGGAATACGGCTATGCTAAAATCATAAGCAGAAAAAGTATTTTGATTACGAAATACACATTGTTGAAATTGAATCACAGGTTTGCAAGCTAAATGCGTGTAAACAAATCGCATTGGAGTAACTGGCTGGGCAAGAAATACAGCACCGCCTCTTTAGTTTCATTCACGCCTTTGCAGCCTTGTATTGCAAATTGTAACCACTGGTTCGTTGGAATCCAGTCCGTTTAACATCTTGCAATTAGTGAAGTATTTGTGAATTGCGAGGAAACTGATAAATACCTATAATATTAAGTTACCGTAGATAAGAATCCAACATCATTCGAATTTTCAATAAGTACCTTAAGGTTTAGCAAATCTAATACATTCATGAATAAATACATACTTAAAGCAATCATCATCATCAGCTCATTAAACGTCCCACCGAGGGCACGAGCCTACCCGTATAGGGTGATTAGGCCTAAGTCGTCCACGCGGGCCCAGTGCGGATTGGACGACTTCACACACAACCTTCGAATCTCTTCGCAGGCGTGCATGAAGGTTTCATCACGATGTTTCCTTCACCGTAAGAGCGTCGGATAACGTACATATATTTTCGAAAATTCGAAAACACATTGGTACGTGGCTGGATTTGAACCTCAGCCCACCCGGTAGGAAGGTAAAAGTCCACACCATTGAGCCACCGACGCTCTTAAAGCAATGTACCGTACAAAATGTATACCAAAAGAGTTCTAAAAGGGATAATGAGTTTGTATCTACTGTCTCAAATCAGCAGGATCTTTAAATATATATTATAAATAATATATGCAGGAATTTTTATTATTCGTATGTTTGTGTAAATTCGCCATTAAAATTCCAAAAAGAAAGAAATTTAATTATCCTACTTCCCCTATATTTATAATGTTATGCCCCACAGTAATGATTTATGCACGGGCACAGTAATGATATGATGAATCAGGCAGTAAAAAGAAAAGTTCGTCCTTGGTTCGTCAATAGGATACCACCTATTGCATCTAACTAGTTTTTTATTTAGTGAATGTTATAGACGCATTGAACTCCATTAGTAGAGTGAACTGTGCATAACAACAGCACGTTGCGACGATGGGTTAACAGTGCTACCTTTTTGTATGCCTCGATGGGCAATTACGTACATTATTGTTTTTTTTATGAATATCACGTATGAATGAACCGTGTGCATTCCGTGGTTCAATTCAAACTGGCAGGTTGTGGGACCTATTTCAGTCTGGCTCGTTTGCTGGCATATCAAGTACCGTGCAGTAAACACCAGTTGCGGGCATGTGTTAAATTGTTTTAAATTACGTAAATGCTGGTTATGTGTTGCCTTAAAAATCGTGTCGTCGTACCCATTCTAGTTGCATTGTTTGTGTTCTGTTATGTACAATCTTTTCGGTGTCATCGCGTTAACTTTACTCACAATTATACTTATTAGTGTTGTTGCTCCGTAGTTCATTATCGATAGTTGTGTATCGATAGACTTTGGTACTATAGTATCATAATCATCATCATCGACCTATAGATTCTCGCTTCAGAACATAGTCGTTCCCACTTAGCTAGGATAAGCGTTTATAATAATGCGTTAATTATTTTATTTATTTATTATATTTATGTTGCTCAAAATTGCCAAGTCGTACTAGCAATTGTATCGATTTACCTTATTAATAGCGCACACATATCTGTAGTATTGCAGTATAAAGATATTTTGTTCCAACCGATACTTTTAGTATATGTCGCTCGGTTTATCATAATATGACATGCATCGATAGCCAAACTATCGATAGTTTTGCAACACTAATGCTAATGCAGTATACAGCTTGTAAGGATTATAATTGCGTAGCATCCGTAAAGTTGACTGAACTCAAATTACACATACGGTCAAATGTACGTTTCCATATGTGATGATGCTAAATTTTTGTTTGCATTATCTTATCTATGTAATTACAAACGGACAATAGATACACGTCTTCTGTATCTAACGTTCTGTTGGTTTCGAACGTAAACAATGGGAAATTGCATAGTATTTATGCATAATTTTCAGATATTGTTGATAAATCAAACAAGGTTTGCAAATTGGCGGGAATTAGATATGTGATGTTTCTTTACGTTGTCATATTCTTATAAACTGTTCTATTAAGTATAATAATTTAAAGCTATTCTCATGGTGTTTTACTCACTGAGGGTATTTTCATTTGAAATTAAGTATTTATATGCTCGATATGTGTTAACATATCAAATTTTTATTAAACGTTAAGCTTCTAATTCACTTATCGTTCTTTATTTTGGATAATTCAGACAATATTATCCTCCATTACATGATAGAAACTCGCCGTACACGTCCATATCGCATACAATTGCAAGATACTAAATTCATAAATTAACAAGTAAATAGTCACTGCTCTAGTACCGTAGGTTGTGTTGTACTATTAGCATAAAATAATTTATTTAATCCCATTAAGCATACCACATTTTACAATCATTAGATACTGGCCACTTCGATCACTGTCATTGCAGTTCCAAGTTCGAATAACTCTGGCAACATTGTCGACTTGGCGATACCCGCTCGCCGTTATTTATCTTTGTCGTTATAGCGCGCGGTCGGGCGATCAGGCGCAATGCGCGGATACGCGGGCGTCATTACCGGTGTATCTCACGTTGATCTCGCCCTTGGGCGCGTCGCTTCAATCAGTGTTACCAGTGGCAGATAGAAAAATATACCACAAGCATCTCTAATAATAAAATTAAATATATATATATGTAAATTACCTCATTTCATGCTACTAGAGTGTAGAATAGTGATACACGATGTCATAGTGTGTGTGTAATAAATTATCATAGAAATGAATGGAAATAAGTCTTAAAGTCGGTGGCTCATTGGTGTGAACTGTTGCCTTCCGATATGGAGGGTGCAGATTCAAATCCCGCCACGTACCAATGTCTTTTCGAAGTTTCGAAACTATATGTACGTTTATCCGACGCTCTTACGTGAAAGAAAACATCGTGAGGAAACCTGTGCACGCCTGCGAAGCGATTCAAAAGTTGTGCGTGAAGTCGGCCAATCCGCACTTGGCCTACGTGCGTGCATGTGAACTACTAAGGCCTAAACATCCTTCACGGGTAGGCTCATGCCCCTCGGCGGGGACGTTTAAAGAGCTGATGATGAAATCGATTTGACAGATCGAGTAAAGTAAAGTAATATAAAAATATAATTTTGAGTCTTGTAACATAGCAATGCGATGAAGGGGATGACCCACCAGCTAAACTATTGCGAAGGGCTACGATTCAACACCCCTAAAAATTATGGCTAATTTTTAAGTTAAATTATCTAAATACTACCAAAGTTCCATTCTGGCAACACTGGCTTCAATAGCCATGCAATCTAGCTCTTTAACCCAGGCCCTGTTCTGTGCCCTAACACGGTCCTTTAATGTTTTCATCGTGACCACAATTTTACAGGCTTATCATAGCCTAACGGTCGAGATACAAAACCGCTTGTAGTGTTTAATTGGAGCCGGTATGGGCCTAATGCTTGGAGCCAGTATGAGCCTAATGTAGTACCTGTATTGTGCTGTATCAAAATGGATAATTTTACTGGTACTGTGGGCAACAGCGCTGAATTTTGTATTAAAACATATTTTATTATAACATTTTTTATTGTTGGAAACGTGTTTTAAAATTATTTTTTCTTAAAATTAGTTTTATTTATGCACACATATACGTAGTTCAGAGTTGTTATGAGTGACTGAATGGTAAAAAGATTTAAAGAAAACAATAGAAAATACCTACCCATAGCTGTAAACCAGTTTTCAACATATCCTTGCTTTTTTCCATTGAAATCTGTTTAAAGATTCTATACTCTGTCTACTATTATTTTCTTTATGAAGCTGACGCCTATGAAGAACTTTTATTTATTACATTATTCGATTCAAAGTTGTTTTTTTTTTTTTTTTTTTTTTTTGTTTTTTTTTTTTTATGATATAGGGAGCAAAACGAGCAAAGAGAACTGATGAAATGTTCATCTCCGCCCAGGGACAACGGTGACACCAGAAGTGCCACCGGTTCTTTATGAAATTAATTTGCAAATGTAAACCGAATACGTAAAGTGCGAGGTCGTCACTTTTTACAAATATCTCAAGCTGTTCAATGGTATTTTACAGAGTATAATTAGAATGAAATGCAATAGTCCATAAATCCATTGTTTGACTGTTATCCTGATATTTTAAAATGTACCTTTATATATTAGGTATCATATTCGATTACGTATTATCAATTTATTGGGATTCTTCGAATCGCAATTTGTATGCCATTAAATGATTTTTATCATAAATAAGTCCAATACAAGAAAACGTATTTAGATAGCGGTACATTTGCACGAAGGTAGGTGTCCAGGAAGGCATTACGCCACCATCATTCAGTCCCGCACTTGTATTGCGTAGGAGATAACTTCTCATGTCGCGTTCCCGTGCTCATAAATGTTATGAAAAGCATTCAAAACGCTAAATTAATAAAGATCAACCGTCGTAAATAGCGTCCGAGCTACTGAAATATGTACAACTGTCTTTGTATCAAGGGAAAGTTGGAAATTTCACGTCAAGTGTATCTGTACTATGGGGTGTTTATTTTTAGTCTGACGGTGCACGCCAGCACATAACAATGGTCATTTACAAGTTCTGCATGCAGGCAGCGGGCACACTGAGAAAATTACACTACGGTATTTTAGAGGGAACTTTCACCGCTCAGATAGGACATTCGCGATTGGTATTTGTGCGTATGAGAGTGCAAACCCTTCTATGGCTCAGCGATGTTAGAACCATTAAGATATAGATACCTCACCTGGTAATACTAATAATTTATTGAAGATTCCATTCAATGTTTATCTGCGGATCTGGCTTATTGCCGTCTCGACGGGGTCATTTTTTTGCAGCAGCAGCTGAAAGGAATCGTCACTTTCGTTCCAGTTTTGTAAGTGTTCTGTCACGTTTCATATCTAGAAACAAGAAGTTTTTGTGGCTCTATCTTATTGTAATGGCTTTGTTGATGATGTTTCTCGCGTTAATTTGTGACGACGAACTGAAAAAGACAATGACGCTGATCAATGTTGTCTGTAATATCTATGCAATTTCTAGGATCAGACTTGTTTTCTTGCAGTTTTAATAGACAGTACCTATGTTAATAGAAAATAAGACATGAAAGTCGGGGTTATTACTAGTTTGCCCTTCTAGAAAACGCGCCGCTAAGCTGCTATATTCAAGACCGTTAGACTATTAGATAGCAATCAACTGGATTCCACCCGCTGGGATTCTGCACAATGTTTATGATAATCATCTAAATAGCGTGTTGTTATAATTTGTTGTCTTTTAAGAACTGAACTAACTAGAAACGATTTGAATTCTTCTAAAGATAAATGCGGAAGTGATTTTTGATACAAAATATTAAAGAGTTGCAATAACGTGTCTGAGGTAACTTCGTCTACTGTGATATTTTGATCTTATGCTACGAGTATGTTATTCATAAATTCAAGTGATTTGGTATTAATACATTTTTACGCTTAAAAATAAAGAAACTTAATTGTACAAATTCAGAATTTATATATTTATATTCTTATATACTGTGCTTCTGTGATAGGTGAGCATGAGATTCGTAAAATGTAATACAAGACACGATTCGGTTTATTGTATTATTTCCTATACTTCAAATATAAATAATATTATCTAGAATTGTTTGGGTACAAAGCCGGGAAAATTAATTTTCGCACACGTAACAATATTAACTCTATCGAGCTTTCTTTGAAGCAAACGATTTATTGCAGCACGATGTTCGTATTTTACAATCGTTGTGTCGACAATAACGGCTTTTGTTTATTTAATTTGTTGCGTTAATTTTATTTTGTAGTTTCACTCGGTAATTGTCTATTGTTGCGTACTGCCCTTGCATGTGTTAAGTGGCCAAAGCACTATTTATTTGTTCATTTATATAAAAAAAGAAAGGACTTTGAATTTAATGAAATGAAGAAAGGTACCATTATGTGTATTTATCCAAAATAAGTAGTCTGTAGAAGCATCAAGACTTCCGAAATTTTAAATATCCTTTAAAATTTCAGTAGTCTTGCGCCTCAGGATAAATTTAATGTTTTGACTTAAAATATGTTTACCTCTATATAAAAGATGAAGGAACTTATTGTAAACTTAAGAAAAAGTGGTTGTCGGATATATACACGTGTTAATATTATTAAATACTGCTGTATATATATACATATCAATAACACTTTTTATAAACGACATTCCGAACGGAAGCATACAATTATTCAACATTGATAAAAGGGCTCTTTTTTCAAAAACGTGTTGTATCACGTAACATAATTAATTATGACATTACTTATTACGTGGAATCCAATTTCGATATTTGTGTCCCTATAAATAATTAAATAATTTTTCACTTTTAAGTTAAAAGCTTTCTCTGTTCCCGTAACACAGGGCTAATTAAATTAACATGAGATTCAGAACAAAAATATGTTATAAGAAACATCATAAAATAAATGTTAGAAATTCAATAAATATTGGAGAGACATTTATGTACATAAAACAAAGGTACTTTGAAAATTATAAAGAATGCTATGTTATAGCGGAGAGCATGTGCGGACACAATTTTATTGACTATTTGTTTAAGCTTGTTTAAGTTTTCCAAATACAGAGAAAACTGAGGGGAATTAACACGATATACAATTAACTACTATAGGACACATAATATAAGCGGAAACCTTTTGGCAATGTCATATAAGCTGATTTAGGATGTTTATGATATATTTATCGTCATAGAGCTCACAGTGCCCAGTGTTTATAACAGCAATTATTACAATACATATTTTTTTTGACTCCTTCGCAAAACATAATCGTAGAGTTACTTATTGTAATTATCGACAAGGTTGTTGATATATTTCCGAGCGCCTTACACCCACTGAAGAACGGATGTTCGTGGGCCGAATTGTAGTAACATACCTACTCTTATAAGAATTCTACTTGGGAAAACACACTGTCTACATTTCGACACGGGAAAGAGGTGAAGTCTCTTAAACCTTATCTGCCTAAATCATTGGTATTAGTACGTGGAGTGTTGTTACGTGGCGAGGTTTGAACCTACACCCTCCAGATCAGAACCTCAGTCATCAGTCCCTACCAATGAGCCAGCGCTGCTCAATGCAAGGTTTCAATACCGGAACCTTCGCACTTATAATTTGCTGTCAGAATAAGTGTGGCGGGCGAGTGCGCCGGCGCCGATCCACGTAGCAATCATGTCCGATCTAATGCCTAATCACGGCGAACGACAAGCTCGATTTGCGCGCCAGTGTTATCTCGTTAGCCCGGAAAGCTGTGACATTCTTGTGTCATTTACCCCCATTTATAGGCTAACCACAAGGAAATCGGACATCGTTGGACAGCATTGAGTTGATTTCGAAAGTTTTCGTTTCTTTTTGAATTTAGAACTAGCCTCTTATTTTGGCGAACTGGCTAAAATAAAACAGGCTTGTTCTAAATTCATATTCAAGTATTGTTATTTATTTAAATATCTTTCGAAACTCAATCCGCCTTATTCCAAAACGCGGACTAAATATAGTACTGGGATTAAACTTGGTTTAAGCCATGGACTAAAAAAATCCTTATTACAAAATGAGTTTAACGCTTAGGCTCGGACTATCTGTGTGCTAAATTTAAACCCGTGTGACCCCTAGTTTAACAGTGGACTAACTTGTTTTGAGGTTATACTGGATTTTTTTGTAAATTGTATTTAGTTTACGATCATCGATTAATGGTTTTGAGAACCTCTTGGCGTATTGATTGAATAACGGAATTACGTGAGCGCCATATTAAAGAATTACGAAACGTTTTGCCAAAACAATTGTTGATGTTTTACATGACCATTCACCAGACTCCATGATGGCCTTTGATACCAAATGGGCTCGCCATAAAGTAATTGAACACATGTCAGTTTATCTAGAAATTTAAAATTTGCTTAATTTTAATTAGATTCATGATGATGCAGCCTATATAGGTAATGGCGTGCTTAATAGTACACGATCAGTAAGATTAGAAATAGTGGCAAAAAACGTGTCACTTTAAATGGACAGAAAGAAACTGAAAAAAAAACAAAAGAAAAACAATGTATGTATTTTTTAAAATGTTGAAGGGTGCAATTGACTGTGCTCATATTGGAGGTGAAAATGTATGCTGATGGTAGTCTGATATTTAGTAAAAAGAAAGGATATTACATGAGACTTGTTTATTGTTCTCTTGCTAATAATCAATATTTATAAATAAGAAAACATTTTTATTCCAACATTTTATTTAATAATCTTTTTTGTCACATTATAACATTTATAACAATACTATTTTTAATTAAAATTAAAACAATTTTAACATTTAACATCAGTTCCACTCCACTTCCACCATTTCAAGCTGCCTTTTCTTGAACTCATTACTGATTAATTATGTTAATTTTTTTGTGATTGTTTATCATAATTGCAGTGAAATTGACTTTGCATTGCTTGTAGTTACACAATATTTTACTGCTTTTTCTCATAGAAATATAGAGAATATCATTGCTTTTTCTTTACCTCGAAATTCGATGTTACTTTTTCTGTTGTTTCGACTTATTTTCACAATTTTAAACCCACGACTTCTCATACAGAGTCACAAAATAGTAATACTTCGGGTCAGTAAATATTATTAACACAAATAACAAAATTCCTTTATTTATTTGCATGGTATTTTAAAGGAACAATAGAGCTCTTTCTTGACAGTCAATTACGTTTCAAATTACGCGCTGACTACGCTCTATGCATAGGAATCGATAAAATATATCATTAATTTTAAACAAAACTATAACTGTTTGACGGATTGGAACTTAAAGAAGAAATATTACTTTAAGATTTGTTTGTATTATTTTTAATATTATTTATAGCTCAAAAGTACAAAGTGATTGCAACGTTAAGAGAAACGGAATGTCGTACTGAACGAAGTCATTATAAAGAATGAACGAAAACTTAGAACAGGGACTAGCTTGGTTACCTAGTCAATGATTGGTCTACGTTTTGTAATAAGATCACTTTTAAGCCTGTATTAACTTTAATCCGTAACAATACAAGATCAGTTAGTCAGGTTTAAACCAGTTCTAAAAACTTTTTTGTAATAAGGCCGAATAAGTCCCTAATTCGGTTTTTTACTTTATCTAAAGATAATTATTATTTGTACACATGATAATCACTGAGATAGGAAACCATGTTATGATGCTAATGATATTATTCGTGTGTCGCAGATGCAGTACATGTCACTTCAGGTTTGAGGGCCATTTGTGCTCACCACTTGTCAGATGATGCTGTGAAGGGCATGAGCGGCTAATAGCTAAAAGTCCTTCCGAAATATATTTAAAAATGTTGTCTTAAAAGTAGCTTTTGTCACGATTCTGTACAATCAACCACCGACCTGCTTAAGGTTGCTGGTAGAAATAATATTAAGGCATGGGTTCGTTTATCCCACTAAGATCACGAATATAGTCTTCAAAACATTAAAAGCACTACATTCATGAATTCAGTTCAATCTGATTTACCTGTATTCTGAAGGTAAACTTTCGACGAAGTAGGATACCTTCGTTAGCAAAGCAAATGTTGAAGTCGGACAAATCGAGAAAATCCAAACAAAGGGTGACCCTACCCTTGCCTATTCAGAAGAAGCGGTGCCTTATGAGATCTACTTTCACGCGGCTCCACTGATAGTAGTGTTTACTATAGGTCTTAAGGTTCTCGATTTGCCTGCACAAGTGATACCTGATACCGATAAGGGGTTGCGTAATGAGTTTCGTTTTCCTAGTGGGCGCTGGCATTTTCTTATCTATTTGTAAAAGGACTATTAGGGAGTTAAATTTATTGGTGCAGTGAAAGTTAATGCGTTTATAATACAGCCGAGTTCCTGCTGGTGTAATGGCGATCTGTGAATTTCCGGACGTGCAAATGCTGTGCTTGTATTATTGACAGGTTGATCTTAACCAGGTATTAATAATAACATGGAAATGTAGTCTGACTAATTAGAAACCGCTATTTGTATATTTCGTTTAGTTGGGAATTTAGCAGTTTGTGTATTCGTTATATAATACTGGCTTCGAGATCTCGCCAAGTGACTAACAAGTACACAGATTTGGATGAAAGCTTTCTTTGCTGGGTAAGGCTCAAGACAGGAACATTTGGTGTAGTATAGTCGACGTCTCAGCCGCTACACCAAATGGGTCGTCAATAAAAAACAAACGAAATAATATATCTCTCTGCCAACACTACACTCTTTACAAACGCGTTCGTCGACCGCGCTTTGCCCTCATACATATTTATATGTATACCTTTATATAATGCGTATATTATAATAGTCATCATAAATGTGTTTAAGAACGCACCAACACTTCTTTTACCGATCATTAAGATTTTGTTGATTGTTTCAGGGTTTGGAGATAGTGAATCCACAAGCTGCTGAGACGAGGATCAACGAGGCAAATGCGAAGTATTTCTCGAATACATCAGGATTTTTGTCTGTGGGAAAGAAAACCACTTAAATATATGAACTTCGTTATACATTTTTTATTACCGTAAGTTTTTTATAACACGACGTTTGATGTGTTGACTTGTGTTATTGGAGTAAGGTCGTATAAAGACGTAAGATGACCACCATAATATTGACCAGATCTTTAAGTTTAGAATGTATATTCATATAATTTGCAAAAATATGTAAACCTTGATCCGATTGCAGTGTGTAAAAATGACGAGTTTCAAACGTAATAATATCTGTTTAATTCTGTAATTGTGTATTTTGAATAAATTAGTTATTAAGAATGGTAGTTTCATTGTTTAAATGTCTTAAAAGTCAGTGTAGCGATAAGTTGGCCAAGAAAACGCGCGTGTGGTCCACAAGGGCGATTTCACCGTCTGCCGGAGCGCTAGCCATTTGAAGTGATGCTTCTTAGATAGTTGATCTAGATTTTTGATTCACTAGCTTTTTCTTTTACACTAACATAGTTTTTTGCGATCAATTCGTTATGGGTTCAATAAAGTGCGCGATTATCGGAACTGATGTAGGACGGTAGTAATGCAGGAAATATTCTTGATTTTAGTTCCTTCGATTGCTTGTATTGTAGGTTAAATTTCGAAGGGGCTGACTAAATATTACTTTTTTATATTTCAATGGATGTTTATTTAGCTAAGACGGGAATATAAATTAACACATATGTGCAATATGCAAAGTAATTTAATCCGAATCGTTAATTCTGTCACTTAGTTGGGGTCCCTCTTTTGAATGTAACGCCGTGTACTAGGTACTGAACATAGGTCTCCCCCATGAATGGGATATTAAAGCAAAAGTATTGAAGCTTAAGCCACGGTAATAGTTGCTATTACCATGTTTTAGCACGTGTTGATAAATGTGTTGGTGATAAATAATGGCTATTACAATATACACACATAATAACAACCATTTGCTCAACAAAAGTTCAATAAACTAAGTTTTGTATATTCTGGGAAATTATCGGTTATTTTTGTAGTTTGTAAACTTTGTAATACACCGTGTCGTAACGTTAAACGGTCTTTAAGTTGTTAATTGCGAGAAGCCAGGTGATTAAGTTGAACGTTTAATTGACTTTAATATATAATCGACCTTTACTTCTTTCAATCCTACATATTGACATATGTATGTACCTATTTACATGATTTCAATTATTTATTATGTAGCCCTTTTTCGACAAACAACGTGTCATTTGATCATATAACCTAAATTGTTTTGACTTTTTATAAACTTTAAAAATCATAATGTGTCAGTTCGAATCAATATAAGTATAACTCTTAAAGAAATTACTCAACCCGACATTGCACGAGACAATCTTTTAAAAAACGCAAGTCACTAATGATCAATTTAACTTAGTTTGAAATATTTACTTGGCCAGTCATGTGTTATGTTATGTGACGTGTTTTGACACATGTATGACCCACTATCACAACAGTGAGATGATGTATCTACAAATATTCTGTAACCATACCGCACATAACCGAATAAAAAGTACCACACATTACTCTCTTCAATCTATCTTAGTCCATTACTACATAGGTCTCCATCACAGACATCAGAATATACATTAGACTGGACAAGCCGCCATGTTTATAGGTAGACCCAGTGTCGCAATTTCTTTTCGGTTCTTACCTGTGAAAAGTTATTATATTTCTTGGTAAATTTACTGATTCATTGCGATGACGGTATGTTACAATTGCACAAGATGACATTTTGGAAAAAAACGGTATTTCTTTTTAATATTCGTGCGTTGACTCGTCTCACAGAGCGTAAACTGGTAGCCAGTGTATGCTCGTTGAGCTTACATTTGTCGCGCTTTAAACGCGGCTTGCCCCATCTCCTGTATTGGGAAATCTGTGGTCTCCATCATTTTGCGCCAAATATACCGGTCCTCTGCTTTTCCATCTACCCTCCACAGTCGTAGGTAATTGCGTTTCATTGGGGTCAGAGGGATTGTAAGTTTTTTTTCGGAATGACTTATCGCTGTTGGCTGCAGGTGGCCATCACAGCTTCATCGGACAATTGGCGAGCGCAGATGGCTCTCAGCCCAAAAAATTACATACAAAATCAAAACAGTTTCATTAGTGTGGACTGTTGCCTTCCGATCTGGAGGGTGCATTTTCAAATCCCGCCACGTACCAATGTCTTTTCGAATTTTCGAAAATATATGTACGTTTATCTGACGCTCTTACGGTGTAGGAAAACATCGTGAGGAAACCTGCGCACGCCTGAAGAGATTCAAAGGTTGATTCCTGAAGTCGGCTAATCCGCACTGGGCCGCGTGGACTAGTAAGACCTATAATACGGGCCCTATATAAGCTGACGATGAACTAACCTACGATTATACAAACGTAGTAGCGGGTTGTTAGCATTAGCCCAAAGTATACGTTCTACGTCGAAGAAGTCGCGCGCAAAAGCTAGTGTAACATGTAAAGTAATAGCGTTATAGTTAAATACTGCCTGACATAATTAAACCGAATTCCATGGACAATAGCGGTCATGGCACTTAGAAGTCACGGTCTTTTTATAGGATTTGTTATAATACCTTCCTAGTGTAGCTAATGTAATATTTATAAAATAAAGATTTTTGCAGATTATTTATGAAATTAAAAATATCTAAAACTACTTAGAATATTTCAGTTGTAGGTACTCCTAGTTAGTTTAATAGTTAGTTCTAATACCTAGTACTCGAGAAATTGTAAGGTAGGTACAGTTGATAATGTTTATTTAATCAAACTGCAATTTGACCTAGTTTTTTTGTTAACAATTTTATATTCAAGATACACCGTCTTCATTACAATTATTAATCTTTAACTCACATGTTCATACGGTTTAATTAACATTCCTATATTAGAAAAGCTGTTTACCGTTCTGCTTGTGGCATTTCCTTGTATTTCATCTGGATTGCGCAAATTGAGATGCACTCACCGTCGGGTTGCTAAACACGTTGGCACACGCTAAGGTGGCAACATTCCGCCTTTTTTTATCATGACCAATGCTATAATACTTATCATTATAATCTATTAAGTTAACTTATGAAAGTCATAACTAATAAACCTAATGCTACTCATAACACTTGCTCAATCACGGTCAAATGATAAATTATTATTATAAAAGAGTATTTAGTTAGCGTTACGAGGCATTTTGCCACCCACTCGTATAATAATGGTATCTGCATTGATTCTAATCGAATTGAATGCTTCATTGAAGTCAAAACTATATTGAGCGCGATATCTTTTATTCTTCGGATTTATTGGCGTATTCGAATAATATATAAGCATTTAGTTTCTTCAACTATGAAGTTTTTTACTGTTCCTTTCGCAAGACCATAGAATTCGCGCTACGCTGGCAAAACAGTTCACAATCCTCAAAATATATACACCTAAATCTGAACAAAGTAAGCATCGTTATTGTACAAACAACTAGAAGTAAAAATTTCCCTTTTATAACTTTTATTAAAGTCAATAAGGAGGTTATACTCATAGATTTAGAATTAGCGCGCTAGAATTACTATATCTATGGTTAAACCTACCTACCTATAGACAAGTTTGATTGTTTTCTTACTATTTTTAGCAAAAGTGAAAATAAAACCAAGTTTATACCTTAATAATATAGAAGCATGTCATTCTAATGAGGTATAGGCCCAAAACTGAGTATTACCTATGAAAGGTTTTATTTCTTATAACACGTGTCCTAATCCATCCGTGTACAAGAGTATATGCACCTACGTGCAGTCGCTCAGAGTTAAACTGGTCTAAAAACGTTCGCGAGCCGCAGTTAGTTCGCCTGTGTTACCTCAGTTCAAGGACGACTTGTTACGTTGAATTTTTAATGACTGCGTAACAGCAGATTGAGGGGAGTAGATAATAATGTTTCAATTTCGTGTGGGCAGGTGGGCTGTATGTTACCATTTGTTTTTGTATCGGCAAGGGCGTCTGTGTTATTTAAGAAAGCTGTATTCAACTGCACGGATTTGTTCATATACCTATAAATAGTCGGTTTTGTAAATATCTACCAATATTATCTTATCATAAATGGAAAGACATCTTTTTGAACTGTCTCAATTTTAAATACCTTTACAACACAGCTACATAGGTACTTATTTTGATTAAGCAAAAATATAATCTACTTTGAATCAAGAAGCACTTAGTACGATTATGCTATCTTTATGCTACAATTTTACGAGGAAAATTAAATCGAGAAAGCAATATTTCAGGACCCTGTATTAAAAACAAAAATGTACAGTGTGCACCAAAATTTCAATAAATCGAAAGCCCTTGTGATATTGAAAGTTGTAAATCACATTAGTCTTACTATATACTTTCCCTAAACGTATGGTCTCACCTGTACGTATGATATCTAGCTAGGCTTTGAAAAACACGTCGCTCATACAAATTCGAATGACTGCTAAACACGGGCACTTTTGCCGCTTTCTGCTTTAATAACTATAAAAAGACGAAACTATTCACAATTAAGCCAATTTAATGCAAAGTTAGCGGTTATAAACAAGGCTCTCTTTAATTTAATAAGGTAGGTATATATTGAGTTTCTTTTAGTTGGTGGATTCTATTTTCGACGGTGCCTTTAACATTACTTGGCTATTTAGCCAAGTAATGGCGTGGCGCGCATTCAATAATTAGATTTGAGGCTCCTTTTTAGAATAGGTATATATTAATTTGATTCATTAAATACAAAACCGCTTTCTCCATAGCCGTTTTGTATGATGCTCATTATGTGGACATCATTNGAAATACATACTTCTATTAAGGAAATGTAATCTGTACCTACGGTTATGTTGTTGACTGTACCGTGCGTGTTGTCACACGATGACTGCTGGTCCGTCGTATTGCCTTATTCAATGTTTGGTTTTCTTTTTAGCGTCCAACAATATCGCCATAGGTGTAGTTTTGTCATTACGATGTGGAAACACATTTTGTATTCCCCAGAAATATGAGTACGAGTATTAGGCCCAGTTTCACTATGTAATTAAAATTTACCTATATATTGATTTGCTTTTTACTGTGCAGTTTTAAAAATGTTATTTACTTCGTTGATATTTTAGACCTAGCTAATCAGAATTGGGTAGCAAACATGCACAGTACAGTACCAATACAGTAGGATTTTTGTACCAAAGAATGTAGTTTTTTAATCGTGTAATTTTTTCGTGATATGAAGTTCTATTATGTTTCGAAAATTGGTTAAAGAAAGATTGAGATCTTTGACATATGTATGTATAATATGTATGTATTTACAAAAAATGTATGTAAGTATGTTTATCAGTTATTTAGTACCCGTAATATAAGCTTTACGCTTAACTTGGGGCTAGATGGCGCTGTGTGGACGTCAGTGGATATTTATTTAACCTTCTATAGGTGAGCAAAGGAAATCTTGTAAGCTTTTGTAATGGTTGAGACGTCGGCTAATGCACCAAGGGTTCGATCCTGAGGCAGTACAAATATTTGTGTGCATGCCATGAACATATATGTTTGTATTGGTTTGGGTGTTTCAATATTTATGTATTTACAAAAAAAAGTGATATAAGTACCTATGATTATCCCTTGTTTAGTACCCATAATACAAGTTTCACGCTTGACTTGGGGCTAGATGACGCTATGGGAATGTCAGTGGATTTTTATTTATAAATTTTTAATATGGCTGTTAAAGTCAAAGGCTCTCTAATTAAATATTATATATTTCAAAATTATACGTATGACTGTGTGTGTACGTAGATACGCAATGTTAATTTTATTGACAGTTCGTACGTACATATTTAAAAACATGATCAAGGCACCATGTAATTACGAATACTTTACAAACTAGCTGTAAGATGAAAACTTACTTATTACCGGTTTTTATTGAGATTAAATGTAAATAGCTGCGTAGGTAAATCTGGGGCATGGCAGTGCCCCGCCAAGACGAGTCAAGCGAAGCGCAAAGGCACTACCTAGCAGTACCTACCTTTTCTAGAAGTGAATCGTCGATTTTTTGAACTCTCATGAGTTGGTGTCCATGTACCAGATAGTTCATAGTCTCAAGATATGATGTGAATAATAGACTACTTTAGATCAGAATATGAATATTTGCGTCACCTCCATGACGTAGCGAAACAGCCAACCATACATATTTACTGATATGTAGAATTTGTTGAAGTGAGTGTCGGTAGAGTTAGGCCGTGCAGATTCTGAAGCTTGGCTCTACATGAGATATCATATCTTTTTCACAGGGCAGACCTTATGTGGTCATCTTGGCAACATTTTACATGAAACGTTTTGGTGGGATACAACTTATTAGGAAATTAAATAAAGTGAGTAGTATTATTTTCCTACTTAACTTCATTGTTATTTTTTTAAACTTCTTATGTTTTACATGATATTTCGGAATTTATAATTTAGTAACTAGGGTTTCTCATTTCTCGACCTTTTTATTTCTCGAGCACGAGAATCTCGACCACTATTTCCCGGGAATTCTCGGTGTCGAGAAAATTGAAAAGCTCAAAACATATTTGATTAACAATAAACTATACTTTTTATGCAATATTCAACATTTATCATGACCAACGTTTATTTTAGTTTCATGTGAGTTTTAATTAACTATAGAAAACTTAATTAAGCGAAAAACTCTAGCGAGATCTTTATCATTATTCTAGTTTCTACAAACAAATATACTAAATACCTAGTCTTTTTCTTTGAAAAAAAAACAAATAAAATATCTTCTAAAAACAATGTTCATCATGTCACCACAATGAAACTAAGTACCTTACATACAAATAATTTATTTTAGTCTCAGTTGTACTACAAAACTTCATTACGTAGCATAAAACGACAGTTTAATTCCTTATAAAAATAACAATCAGACTAGCTTAATAATTCGAGAACAGTAAGGTACATGTTCCTTAGTTTAGTCTTGTATCAACTTTCAACATTTGTTATAAAGTAAATGGAGTCTTTTCTTTACGTAAGTTACATGAAAATCTAATAATCATTAAAAATCTTAAGACCAATTACAATCACAATTTAAAGCGAAAACTGCTTCAAAGCTAACCCACAATGTCACGTTATCATTAAGAAAATAAGCCTTAAAATACAAGGGCATTTACAGCATCATCTGACAATCGGTTTCGTATTTTGTCACAAGTTTCCAGACAAGGAGAAAACACGTTCGTTTCTTTATACTCTAGTAAACGTATTAGAAACGTTTCAGAACGTATTTGAGTTCTCTCAGGAAGACCCAGTCTTCCTGAGAGAACTCAAATCTTAATAATTACAACGACCGTGTGAAATATCAAATTTCGGTGCCTCTCTAATAGGACAAATTATTTCATTTAATTTTCGCACGCGCGTGGCAGAGCCGCAACGAGAACGCAAGCGCGTTATCAAGTTTTTAATTTTTTGACTGAATTTCTCGATTCTCGATTTTCGACCACTTTTTTCTCGTCTCGAGTAAGGCAAAATTCCGGGAATTCTCGGTTCGAGAATTCTCGAAGAGAACCCTAGTAGTAACAAAACATTAATACCTTCATACTCATGTATCACTTTCATAAGCGATTTTCTAACTTAAAACAATAAGTAAACAAAATAGGGGTTTATGCAATTTAGTTATTAATACGTTGTAAAATTTCAAATAGGTACGTAAACGAACGATCGAATACTTGGTATTTTTTGTGTAATATTTAACCTTGTTAGCTACATAAGTTACTGATTGATGGAAGTCTATTTTAAACGAACGTGACAATGTACATTCGGAAAGTTATTATATGTCATACTGTAATGTCGCTCGTTTCTTCGTATCGGAAGGTAGGTTTTTAATCGTCTCCCATGGGTATAAGGGTTATGCTTTGAAATGCATCTGATAAATATACGTAAACGAATTCTAGATGTACTCCTTTTAAATTTACTTAACAGCATCATCATCATTACAGTCTAATACGTCCACTACTGATGAAGGCTTCCCCTATTAATTTTGCAGCCTAAAAAGGCAGTCAAGAAATTTTTAGGTGTGGAATCAAATTGTATGTTGTTCGCGTATACTTCGTCGTATATAAGGATTTTTTGTCAATTAATTACTTTAAAAATGGACTTTCCCATCTAACTCAACACCTAACACATGAGTTTTCGAGCTGAGAGTTAGCACATCGTTATTTTTAACCCAGATTTGTAATAATATGAAATAGGCTTACGATTCCAGGACCCAGTTATCATGCCTACGATTAACTATATCCAACAGCTCGTTAACGGAAAGAGAGAAGAGAGATTCTTCTCTCTCTCCATGGAAATAGGATTAAACAGTGTCGTAAAATAATTTCATGGGTTGCATTTGAACATTCCATATTCTCCACGATGCCATAACGAAACGAATTTTATATCACAATTAAACAATTATCAAAAGCCATACATTTTCACTTTCCCTTCTCACCTTAGAGGTACAATTAAACTGCGTTAACAGATACGCTGTGCTGCTCATGCACTTAAATTATCTTTTGAATGGCTAAATTACTTTAAATGTCAATTTGCAGTTGCTAGTACAAAAGTTCTCACGACTTTGGTTCAAAATTTGTTTGTTATTGACCCTTGATTGCATTGAAGATGATGATTGTATTACCTCGAAGATTAAATTATTGACTATTGAATATTTTGGTAGATATATTATAATAATTGAATATCTGCTAAAACCTACACCAAAGTTTCCAGGTTCCATTCACGAGCCGTCCAAAAACAAGTGTGCAAGAACATATTTGTTTTGTGTGTTGTTACAACAAATAGTATTGACATGAATTACTGAATACTCACAGATATTTCTTCGTGTCGATTAGTTCCAATTACAGGGTATATCCTAATTAAAGGCTTCACGACTATCTAGGGGTATTAAATTAGGTATATTTAGTTAAGAGGAGAGAGTATCAAAACAATAGCGAATAATAAAGTAGCTTTTTTTGTCTTTTTACATAAGTTTATGTCGAGTAAAATTAATAAAATGTTTGGCTTATTTATACACAGAAATTTTCTGGGATCTCAGATTTATTGAGAAAACCGTCCAAAATATTTCCCGTGAACTTAAAAATATTTTTTTTTCCTACGTTGCACGGGACGTTAGTTGTTTTACTTGTATTTAAGTCTTATTTTTATAAAAACAGATTAATATGAGTTGTATTTATCAAATATCGGCTAATTGACGATATGATTAGAATCACAATTAATGGCAAAGAAATGTTCCAACTAATTTGATCACTTTAGTTTAAGGTCGAGATAATTTTTTTTTTTTTTTTTTTATGATATAGGGAGCAAATGAGCAAGAGAGACACCTGATGGAAAGTGTTCATCTCCGCCTAGGGACAACGGTGACACCAGAAGTGCCACGGTGCGTTGCTTGCCTTTTAGATAGGAAATATGCTCTTTTCAAAATAAATATGTAATTTTTCTAAGAAATAAATCTTACGAATAATTAAGTATATTAAATATAATTATTTGAAGTGTTACTGATCTTTGCTACGTGCACCAAAAAATAATTGTAGTTCACTATGAATTTAGTTACAATCGTATAATGACTAATTTATATATACGTCACGATTAGCAAAAAAAACCTTATAAAGGTTGAATTACTAACAGATAAACCTACAATTCGAGGATTCATTATTTTACTTCTAAGTAAACTAAGGTGTTAGTGGAATTGATATTGGGATTACAGTTTCGTCACAATGGCCGTGGTCCGTGATATAAAATAATAAGGCTATTAGTTATAAAAAGTTGTTTTATGGTGTTACAATAACATGTCGTGGTTATAACGTTAGTAAATTATGAGGTGTCTTTGTGTGATGCGTTTGAAATAAAGGGTCGAATAGTGTCACCTGAATAATAAAATCGAGGCCTTGATACGGCATTCTACCGTTATGATGTTTCCGAATTCTTTGAACGTTTGGCCCCGTAAAATACGACATGATTTGTAGGCAAACATTTGAACGGCTTAAAGATTTTTGTGGGTGGTGTACAAGGTCGATGCAAGAAATTAATTTTGAAAACCAATTGCAAAAATGATATTAAAAGAAAAAGTCTTTTCTTAGATGGTATAATTTGAAATCCTACCAACGAATCTTACCAACTTGGGTTACAGTAACCAGTTTAGATTTAGAAGTTGAAAGATACTAGACGTGGGTAACTCAGAGAGGATATGAAAAAAAGATACATATCCGAACCGCTAGCAAACCTATCTTCAATTCGCGCACCGCTAATAGATACGTTATTAATATGAATTCTATATAGGTAATGTAATGATAGGCGATATCTGCCTCTTAGTTTATTTTTTTCTCAAAATACAATTACATTCTTATTTATTGTATAGGAAAACCAAAGAGCAGACGGTCGTTTATTTTTTCTTTATGTTGATTTGCTACAGTTTTTTGTGAGCCTATGACATCTCTCTGGTCGAGTCGAATTTCTGCTTAAGTATGGTTTTCAAATATAACAGTATTTTGTGAGTTAATTTAAATCAACTATTAGGCAACGAGCTTCCTCAATAGAGCAAAACAATAATCCTTTTTCTCACGGATAGCGATATCTCATTGGCGTTCAAAAAACCACCATCAATTACGATAAAAACCATATTTTATAAAAGCTGTACGATTTTGGCAGTTAATTTAATTCTTATTGCGCAATCAACTCGTACATATATACATAATATATTAATAAATCAACGTGTGATGCGTTTGCATAACTCTGCCTCTATAGATTAGACAACTTTCATTGGCGCATTGTGTAGTTAATAAAATAACCTTGAGTTTAAAAAAAAGGATAAAGGACACAATGGATTTAAAAAAATTCCAGACAAAATATATTCCTTATATTTGTTCTATAAAATTAAGGTCAAGTATAGTTATGTATCCAATATCTTACTTTTTCATCTGAGTCCAACAAAATATGTGAAATTTTTATTACCATTTATTCATTGCTAATTTAATATCTGCTCATGTACAAACATTGATTTCGTATTCAATTTCAATGTGCAATTGTGCACCAGATTCATACATTTGATATTATACATAATAAATAAATAACACTTCACTCTCGTCAAGGATCAAACGAAACTAAATAATTCTGCGACGTCAGCTGATATGCACCAGACCGCACGAGCTAAGTCCGGCAGTGAAGGATAGCAGCAGTTCATAACCCCATATTATCTCCCTTTTCAACCCACCCCCAGCGTAGTCTGTTCGCCTACGCTACACGAGCCATTTTAACCTTCAACTTCCCCATCTAGCCTACGCCAGTGACCTTTCGTATTTCTAGAACGGATAGGAATTTGATATTGCTAATTAACTTTATACAAGGAGTATAAAATGTATTTGCGTATATTATCGAAATACAAGCATAGTGTAAGAAATACAAGCAAAGTGTAAGAAATACAAGCGCTCGTCGACCAAATGGAGCGACATTAAGCGATAGGTCGCGGTTGAAGGATGGTTGAGGATAGTGGAGGTCGGAGTCTGGTACAGAATCGGGGAACCTATGAATCAAAATTTGATATAGCGACCATACGATATGATTCATATTACTTAAGTACCTATTCTATAATTAATATCGACCTAAGTGATATTTTTCAATTACTGCAAAAATACAAATTTCTGAATTGACTTCGCTGTCAATACGAGTACCGTATATTTATATTGTAGTAACATTTCTCATCCGTTTAACTTTTTTATCATAAATAATATCAGTCATTTATATACACTTGAGACTAGTATCACTAATGACTGTTTTTCTACCTTATGACTGCTTAATTGAGGTATGAAGATGGGCTTTTAAATATAACGTTGATGAGATTTTTGATGTAAAATAAATTAGTCGTATGCATTTTCTTCAAACAATATTACTTAGACAATTTAGACATTAAGGTCTTTTTAACCGACTTCAAAAAAGAAGGAGTCTTCAGCTTTATAATATAGGTAAGTATAAATACTAATTATACAATTTTCGACAGTTGTTAGAAAAGATAGATAATCTTCTACTTGTAGCAATTCTGATGTACCTACGATATTGGGTCGGTACTACAGTGGGCTAAGGTAAGTCCAGCAGTGGACTGTTGTAGGATGAAACAGAGCATGCTTCAGTGGTTTTGCATCATTTCATAGATAGTTGAGAAGTCTTCTTCAGAAAACTAAATGAAGGTTTGCTTTGTTTTGATCTGGATTATTGATTGATGTTTAGGTACATAATTAACACATATAAATATAGATACGTAATTCCATATATATATATATATATTATCGAATACATTTACCTAAACAAAAGAGTACAAAATATACTCTCTTCGGCGGTTCGATTTTGAGGCACGGATGGCGTATCTACCTTTATAAATACAGAATATCGCTGTGTTTCTGGATTCCCTGCGTTCAATGGGTTAAACTGTATTTATTACTTATCACTTATGCCAATCGCCTAACCAATGCTCTTATAAGTTAAATCCAAATATTCAATCCAAATTCAATTACGCTGTGTTGATTGCTTATTGTCGCCCCAAATACATTCACACGTCCGTAAGCCAATACTGAATATGATAAGATCGGTTTATGCTTTGTTTGCTTTTCTTGTTCTCATATGCATAACATAGTGCAGCGTATCTGACGTAATACTGCGAAGGTAATCGTATACTTCGAAAGGAATGTCTGTATTTTGACGGATACACGAAACAGATTTGGAGTCTTCGTGTTGCAATATGCCACATCCATATGAGGCTATCGGAGCTTAATGTTGATGCCAATTAATGATCTTTAGTTGGTTACAAAACGCGCCAATCACAATTTTAATAGTGCTTTAAAAATCTAAAATAGCTGCTTTGGAAGCACTTTTCTCATCAAATTAGTTAATTTAGTTGTTATTTTAGTCCAATTTGATTTCATTATCAATTTGACTGACATATTATTAATATTTTTATCAGTCTATGATTTTTTAGAAGATTTTTCCCTCGGCCAAAGCATCATCAACATGCTTCACACAATATCACTAGATTTTAATTACTAATCCAGATCGCACTACGTAACTTAATTTAGTTTAGATATTATGCTGGTGTTATAGAAAATGCGTAAATTGTAAACTTGCACACATATCATCATCATCAGCTCATTAAACGTCCCCACAGAGGGGCACGAGCCTACCCGTAAGGATGTTTAGGGCTAGGCTTTAGTCGTCCACGCGGGCCCAGTGCGGGCTGGCACGCATATAAAACGTATAAAATACCCAGACACCTATCTCGTAAGGCAAGATCTCTACTGACTACTACTAATGCGCTGACTATCTTACAACAATTTAATTTAAGCGCAATATTTACTCCCCATCACACAGACGGCTTACTCGCGGTTGATAAATAAAACCAATTACCTCACTTGACATGTTATTAAGATAAATGAAACTTGAACGGTGACATGGGACCGCAATTGTTCCAACTAGACCGCCGTAACCTTAAAAATAGTACAAGTACAGCAAAAACTCAGAGTTGGTCAACGTATTGTGTATTGTTCGGAAGCTCAGCATGTCCACTCCCATGAAGGGAGTTTGCGTAACTCGAGATGGCAACACTCGTGAGATCCAGGGTTGACTCGTGTACTGTAGAGCGTGACAAGCGGTGAGTGTGGTGACCAAACGAACGCAATTCATGGGATCAGGGACGGATGCGTGCTGTAGAGCGCGAGAAGTGATGACTAAACGAAAATATTCTTAGGCAATCATTGTTATAACCCTTCTGCATCAGAAGAGTCTAACGCCCTAATCGCCCAACCTGCTAACTATCCAACTTAAGCACACTTAACAACCGCACTTTTATGCAATCACGCAAACTTAGACGTCCCCCGGACGTACTTGACAATCCAGACTACCCGGTCATTGTCGCCATCGCGGCGGATGAGGTAGTAAAGCATTTCAGAACACACGCATCACTTCAAAATCAAGACTGAGATTCCGAAACGCGAGTAGATTGGACCACTCCTATTCGCTTTTGCTTTTATTATACTAAGCCGAGGTTTGCGTCCCACTCTGGGACACCCTTAGCCTCGTTGCATAGATTTTTTAGGTAGAGACCCAGCTGAGCTCGCCAATTGTCTGGTGAAGCTCTGAAGGCCACCTGCAGCCAACAGCGAAAAGAAATTCTGAAAAAAAAAAAAACTTATGTAATTATAAATAAATTGAAAACATCTAAATTTAACCCACCCATTATTACAATATAAATTTTTATGTTGCGATTGTTGCTAGTTATGCACGATCGTCATTTAAAATGCGCAAACTTCACGTAGCTTTTTATTTAAAAATAATATATGATTTAAAATATTTGTTTTCCAACATTTAAAGGCCAGGCAATTTAATCTGTGTGGTAGATTTATTACGCTACACTAACTAGACACCAAGACTTAATATCTAATTTAGAGGTCCCTAGTTACGAAGTTTGCCTATATTTTTTATCACTATTATAAAAGTTGAAAGTAGCTGTCAATTTAATTGATATAAAATCAATTATCAACCATCTTCCTATTCTGCCATGTTACCTGCTGTTCTGTTTATTATCAAATGAATCAAGTTTTGTAACTTGTACAATAAACCAACCCATCAACCAACACTAGGTCCCCAAAAAATACTACTAATGTTCATATAATTTCAGCATTTCGACGTCGTTGCAAAATACCTTTAGGATTTTTCTATTAAAAATTCTTTCCTAGTTGGTAAAAAAAATATTAAAGACAACAGAACAATAAAATCCATTATGTCATTTTAGGTGACTATCGGGCATACATCTTACTAAATTGCATGTCTGCTATTATACGTTTTTCCAATAAAAGAAATTGATTGCCTTGTCTCGGAACACAAAACGTTATCTTGTTATTCGTTGTGTTCTCTATCTTTGCAGCTGACCTGTTTATTTTGCTTTTTTTTCATGGTAACACTAACTGTTTGCGCACTGCGTGAAACCACGCACATGTCAATGCCCACTAAACTCACCAGATAGTCGGGTTATCCGGGATTGTCCCAAATTTTTCATTTCGTGTCCAATTTTTAAAACTTTTTGTCCCGGTTTAGTACTTTTGCAAAAAAATAAACTAACAACAGACAAAGGGCCTGGTCGGTGAATTTAGGAGTCGTCTACCTATAATATCATTTGAAAAAAAATTGACATTAAAAATCATGAAAAAAGGTACTTTTGTTAAGGCCATCCATGACTTGACATTGACCCTATAATTCTCGGACAACGACGTCCGATAATTGTCCCGGATTCGACAAGTTTCTATCTGGTAAACCTAATGTCCACTCATGCTACGAGTATCTCGTCGACTACTGTGCTACCCGTTTGTCTATAGATCGTTTTACTTCCGAGTGATATAGTATGTCTTGTCCATCACAACCGCTACTGAGGTGACTTTAACAAATTGAAATCTCATGAACGTTCAAGTCGTCTTTTGTTTTCGATGGGACCTATTCTGTATTCAATTTATCCATTAATCACGTTACCTTCAAGTTGTCGAGAATAGTAATTTGGGGATTGGTACCATTGCATTGAATATTTCACGTACCTGTTTTTGCAGTAAATCAAAATATTAATTAATACACAATATTAGCAATTAGCAAGTTTTAATTAATTAAGCTAAAAAAAATCTTGCTTATTGAAAAATATCCGCAATTTCGCAAATATTTCAACCAGCAATACGTATATACAAAACTTTACCCTGCGATCATAGAGACATGGGATCCTCGCCAAATCCACTTTAAAGCTACTACGTAAATTCAAATTGTTTTAACCTGTTACATTATTTTTGAACTGCCCAATAATATAGGCATTAGATAATGGTTTAAGTTACAGACCCTATTTTGTCGCATGGATACCCCTCAATTATAGTAATAGCTTAGGCGAACTATCGCAAACTGAGGTAAAGCGACAGGATGCATGGTGTCGAACAGGTCGTGCCGCACCCTGAAACACCTAGCTTGTAGACTGCATTCCACTGCGTATTCAATCTGTTTTTAGAGCAATCGCTTTACATGTACCTATATGTTATGTTATTTTCGCAACACAAGATTATCCTATTCGGAATATGAGAAAAAACATTGATTGAAGTATTTTTGTCACACTTAATCCTGTGCTTTAGCGCTGCTTTTCATAAATTATTTGATGGTGGAAAAAATATGTCTTGCTTATTGACATGGTAAAACTTCGAAAGCCGCTCCTGCGTATTACCACCTCGCAGAACAGAGACGTCCATCTGAAAAATATTGCAATCTTGTTAATTTTTTTATATAATTTTAGCTAATGGTTGATTGCTTATTCATAGTATTCCAAATGGTAATGGGAGGAATAGTTTTGATTTCAAGGGGTAAAATTTAATTTCAACAAAAAAAACATTATAGCTTAGACTCTTTAAATGAAAATAGGTAACGTTCCATTAAGTTACTATTCATAGTTCATCATAAACTAAAACCGACTATCTTATGCATCCAAGTAATAATACAGTACCTAACGACACTAGCGCAATAGGTTCGCAAAACTCAATATCTTAATCATGACAGCTATTGCTTCCCCGGTCATAGTTCGCTGATTACGTACTCAATCGTGAATGATCGTTGTCGAGATAAAATCACTGTTGTGGGAATACCATGAAAACCCACACATCTCAAGTTTTGCCTGAAGAACTGTCATGCGTGTTTGGCAACGTTGGTTATCTAAGACAATCTACATGCCTCTTGTGTCAGCGAGATTTGCATTGCGCTTATATTTAAACAGAGTACGCTAAAATCAGCAGCAATTTTGGAAAAAATAAGAAAATGCGTAAGTCGTTCTTTTATGTTATGTCAACGAGACGAACACTTCATAGCAGGTGTGCAGTGTCCATTATTAAAGGAAACCTACATCTGTAGATATAAATGACCCTGTGTTCGGAACCCTACAGACGACATATGTTTAATACCAAATGCAAATAATAACACATAGTAATATTTGAATGAAGAAGTTTTCCTCTCCCTGAAACACAAAAATGTATTTCACGGGATCCACCTACCTAGACAACTCAGTTCGATACTGCTACCTACCATTCTTGAGGGACCTTGTATACGGTTGCGTGGGTACTCCATTTCATATGTTTCTTCCGCCATAATACAAGCTTTTACTAACGCTGTGTGTCGCGTTCATCTTGTTTCTGAATTAATAATAATAAACTTTTATTGCACATAAAACATATTACAAGGGAAAACATGGACAGAACAAAAAGTGTACAAATAAGGCGGTCTTATTACTAAAAAGCAATTTCTTCCAGACAACCTTCAGAAGAGGATAGTTTCTTAATAATGATTAATTGGGCTGTGCAAAAGTTAGAACCTAAGTTATATAAAAATAATAAAATACAATAAATATAATTTCAAAACATACATACACAAATACATACATATAAACAGTATCTACGCATATACCTTGGATGAAATATTATATATATACATTCACATAAGTGCTATCAAACTATAAGAAGAGAAAGAAAAAGAAGAGAAATTTAAAATTCCGGTGTCAAGTATGAAGTATTACGGGGGAATTAGAGACAGGAAATATGATTTAACACGAGATTTGAAAATAGGCAAGGAGTGAGAATTTTGAATAGATACGGGAAGAGAATTCCATAATAGTATGGAGCGAACAACGAAAGATTTTGAAAAATAACTGGTGGAATGTGAAGGGACAGTAAGATGAAGTTTCCGGCAAGATCGCGAGTTCTCACTTTTAGAAGAAGGAAGAAAATTAAAGAATACCTTGAGGTAAGGTGGAGAACACGGATTGAATAAAATATTGTAAAGGAGAGAAAGAATATGTAGATCGCGTCGTCGACGAACAGTTAGCCATTTCAACTGTGCCCGATATTGAGACACATGATCGTATTTACGCAGCCCGAAAATAATGCGTATACCGAAGTTTTGGAGGCGCTCAAGCTTATTCAGAAGCGATTCACTTATGTCAGAATAGCAACAGTCCGCATAGTCCAGGATAGGCATAAGCAGAGTTTGCACAAGAGCAATTTTAGTAGGTATAGGCAGAAAGTTCCGAAGCCGAGAGAGAGAACTCGCTGATGCAAACATTTTCCTGCACACCTCACCGACATGTTTCTCCCAATTAAGAGAACTATCCATGAGAATACCTAGTTTTTTCACAACTTTGCTAAAGGGTATATTGACTCCATCAAAAATAATAGAGGGCATTAAATCCCAATCAATACGTGAAACCAACCACGAACTACCTATAACAATGACCTGAGTTTTATTTGGGTTGACCTTGAGCCCAAAAACTTCACTCCATTCCAAAACTCGAGATAGATCAGCATTAATGGTATGAATTACTTTGTGGAGACTGTCCAAACTACCTTGCGAATAAATTTGGAGATCATCTGCATATAGATGGTAAAAAGGAGTGAGATTATGAGTAATAGTATTAATAAAAATAGAAAAAAGGAGAGGGGACAGAACACCACCTTGCGGGACGCCAGAGGAAACAAAACGCCATGCAGAAAATGAATGCGCTGTCTGCGCCCATGCAAGTAACTATGGAACCAACCAAGCACCGTTGGAGATAAGTTAAGGGAGCGTAATAGGCCGATAAGGATATCAAAGTCAACGGTATTAAACGCGTTACTAAAATCCAACAACGCCAACACAGTCAAACTTCTGAATTCATAATCCTGATAACGTTCTTAATTTGTTGTGTATTTTTTGTGTACTGTTCAACGATTCATGCTATTCTGATAATATAACTTCAAGGGCATTAAAATCAAGCGGCGGCGATTTAACGTTACATTTTATGACTGATGATTGTCATCAGTCGAAGATTTTCAATTTACTCGCGTTCAGTGAGGGTTTCAGCCTCATTAAGTTTACATTAAGCAACCTATAAANCACCGTTGGAGATATGTTAAGGGAGCGTAATAGCCGATAAGGATATAAAGTCAACGGTATTAAACGCGTTACTAAAATCCAACAAACGCCAACACAGTCAAACTTGGTATCCATACCACGGCGAATATCATCAGTAATCTTCACGAGAGCTGTAGTCGTACTATGACCAGGACGGAAACCAGATTGGAAAGGATTTAGGAGATTATAATAGAAAGGAAATTACTAAGCTGCTGATAAACGAGACGCTCAAAAACTTTAGCTAGAAAATGGGAGAATAGATATAGGCGATAATCAGATAATGAAGCAGGATTAGGTTCTTTGGATGGGTATCACTTGAGCATCTTTCAGGCAGTAGGAAAAACACCCGATACGAAGGGAGGTGGTTGAAATATGGGAAATAATAGGACTAAGGATATTAAGGAGAGGGATTACATTTTACGACAACGCTATCGTTACCGACGGCATTCGAAACAACGGCCCATGCTCTTCTTAACTTCACAATCGGTCACCTGTCTGAAATAAAAAGGAGAGCAATCAGGAGTTGGAAGACAGAAAGTTATTTAGGTGTTAAATTTACGATGACTATTAATAGTAGTAGAAGAACAAAATGGTTATTTAAAAGGTCAAGATTTAAGTCTTAAATAAAATTGTAGTACCAAAATCACAAATCCCTAAAATGTTAAAGAATATTCATCAAGGACATCTAGGTATACAAAGCTATTTGAAAAGAGCTCGACAATTCCTATATTGGAAAGGACAATATCAAGATATTTTAAAAACTTGTCAAGGCTGCTCCATCTGTGAACAAACACAAAGGGATAATATTAAGTATACAGTACTAGTCAAAAGGATTCCTACACTTCCATGGCAAATTGTAGCATCAGATATATTTGAATTGAAAGGAAAATATTACCTTGCCATATGTGACAGTTACTCTGGATACTTAGATTTTCAACAGTTGAAAGGTTTGTCATCATATGAAGTAATTGAACAACTTAAACGATGGTTTCTACGCATGGATTACCTGAAGAATTACAATCAGATAATGAACACAATACATGTCTAGAGAATCAAAATCTTTCAAAAGGAATGGGGATTTAACCATGTCACATCTAGTCCACACCACCACCAAGGCAACGGTTTTAGCAGAAAAGCAGTACAAACAGCTAAAAATATGCTTAAAAATGTAGCATAGGCAAAACAGATGTTCAACTCGCTTTGCTAAATTGGAGGAACACACCAAGAAATGACCAATTAGGTTCACCTAACAACGCCTTTTCAGCAGGATTACGTAGTTGTAGTCGATTAAGTAGTTGTTCCTTAAACTCAATACATAGAAGATCAGACAGAACAACAGATGCCACAACCTCAGTCACGAGCTGTTCCAGATACAATCCCAACGTCTTCACATTCTTCACCAGTAACTCCTAATCAAATACAGAAGTCACACCTGACTATTGAGCCACCAGCAGCA
>PQWD01011593.1:0-37184 GCA_019425675.1 Leucinodes orbonalis | reverse complement strand
TATGCGTAAATATTAACAATTATCGCACAAACAATAGCAAAGATATTGGACAAATTAATTGAGTACATTTTTGTCGGTACCTAAATCTGAAATTATTTTTTATCTGCTTGCTTTATGGTTTCTATGAAGTTGAAATTATCACATTAAATTTAGAAAAGTTGAGATTTAGATACAGAAGAAAACAGTAAAGTTTTCTACAGCGAATTTTATTGCTGTAGAAAACTTTACCTGAACTTATATATTCTTTCACGAAAGCTTAAATGTAAAAACTGCTTAGAAGTAGTATAAATATAATAAATTTTTTTCTAAGAATTCAAATATTTAGAATTATTTCTTTGTTATTTTAAGTTTTTTTACAGTAACAACGATTTTTTAAATAAAATAGATTAGAATTTAAATAAAATAGATTAGGATTAAAATTAAATTTACGTTTTTTTATAAAATAAATATATAATTATATTTTATAAAAAAACGTAAATTTATTTTTAATATAATATTTTAATTCAGTAATTACATAAAAGTACAAACCTTTAACTTCGGGCTGGGTTGTTTCCCCGGGGGCAATGAAAGAGGACATCTTCGATTCCAATCCCAAAAATCCAAGTTCGAAAATTAAAAACGAAGTAGCGAATAAAAAAAAAACAAAATCCTCAAACTTCACTTGTCATTTGCACGTAAGACACAGTTCACACTATCGGATTACGATCGCGTGTACAACGCTATCAACGGACAACATATCCGTCTTCCATGGCACACAGCGTGATACTGGCGAATGAGTAGTCGACGTAGAACGGAACTCACCGCCCGTCGGGGTAAAAAAGCGCGGCGCCAGCCCAGTCTCGCCCTTTAGAGATGTCCGTCTGCTGTTTATTGGTTGTATTTTATCGCGGCCATTGTTTCAAGCTTTTTTTATATTTTGTGAAACAAAGTCTAAGGAATTCCAAAGAGTTTTAACTGTAACAACTGTACCCAGTAGTCAATATTATAGTGTTTTGACAATTACTCGTAAACAACTTGTTAAAGTACCAATATCCTTTGAAGGTTACTTTATGTATAGAGGCATGGCAAGAAGGCATGTTACGGGTTCGATCCGCGGTCAGTACAAAATTTTAATCTATTGGTCGATATTCTATTCTATTGAACAACTGTTCGGGTCTCATACTCACCAGGGTATGTAACACAGAGGGTTTTATACTCCGCCGACCATTCAAAACGAAGATAATATATTAAATCGGTTATATTAGAGATTTGTTTAACCTAATATTTATGCACTGCACATTGAAATGTGTTATTTTAATGTTTAAGAGATATTTTCGTAGCTGTTTCTTACATTGTATAACGTAACCCATGTATCAACCCAGGGTGTAAGCTTACTCCAAATCAAATTTTATTAAAATCGCACCAGCCATTTAGACGTGAAGAAGTAACAAACATACACAATCACAAACTGTCCCCTTATAATATTAATGTGATTTTCTTCCATAAGCTCAGATACTTGGATCGTTTTTCTCTTATAAAAATAACGCTGTATCGATAAGTCCCCGCACTGGCCCGCCAGCCGGTCACATTCTCTAGTGGCGAGGATCCGCAGTCGCACTGTGCGCTACCAACGCATTAGTTACACACTAGTATTACCAGGTGTTGTGATATAGCGGGAAATCACAAGAGCTATGTTTACACATTAACGATTAGCTTAAATCCTCTTAACACTAGATAATTTAAGACTGAAAGCCATCTGCGCTCGCCACTTGACCGATGAAGGTGTACTGCTAACAGCAGTAGTAATTTCGAAAACAAAACAGGAGAATTCCTACTACGTAGGTACTAGTCCTTAAGCGTTTTCAAAAGTCATTGAGGACTTCACCCACTCCTGTAGCCTCATTTGAGCTCTCTTAACACTACTTGTATGTGCCAAAAAAATTATTATTGTGTGCGTCGATGTTGTTGCCTTCCGATCTGGAGGTGCAGGTTCAAATCCCGCCACGTATCATACTTTTCGAATTTTTTGAAATTATATTCGTCCCAACACATTATCTTGGCAGCACTAACTACAACTTCAGGCTAGCCCCACATGCGTAAGGCTGACGTCCTTCCGTGCGACCGCGAACCTGCCTTGCGCATAAAATTATGTGCAAGAAATTTCAAGAATCAAAAAAGGGCAGTTTTATTAGCATTAATACTAAAGGCAACATTCATTTAACACTTTAGTGTACGAGTTTTAACTCGTTGGTCTAAATTTCTCTTATTACTGTCAAAGTTTTTGATATAAGTGGTGAAATTTTTGACTTAAGTTATTTATAAAGAATTTGTTTTACTCTACGGTCTTTTAGTGGGAGCTGGATGAGAAAAGCGGAGGACCGGGATATCTGGCGCAAAATGGGGGAGACCTATGTCCAGCAGTGTACTGCGATAGGTTAAGAGACGGTCTTTTAGTATTGTTAATTTCAATAAGAGAATTAAACGACATCGAACATATATGAAATGATAATTTAATAAGTAATAGTATTTAAATTAAAATTAAGAATTAAGAAGGTCGATAACATCAGGGTTCCTATAATATCAACTATGCCTTCCGCTAAAGCACATGGTAACGTAATGTTCGGGGCTAAAGTATAGAAACCAAGGAAAATCCATAATATATAAGCTTGGTGATTACTCCAAAGTGACCCTTACTATAGAACGCTAGGTAACAGGGTCAGCTACAACATTGACGTGGACAAGATGGTTAAATAATTTAAATATTCCTTTTTACGTATTTCGCATTTCCTCTCACATTCAAGTATATACGTTTATTACAGACAATTAAAATCATATCCATTTACATCAACAACTGTACTTACAACACTGGTAAACAGAAGCATCCCTCATAAATTTAAACATTGGAGACTGGTCGCAACTCGCTTAACTGCTGGTATACTTTTTGCCAGGAAGTATGGATATGAGATTGAGCCCACAAAATAATTTTGAATAAAATACAATTAAATATGTCATATAAAGACGCAAAGATTGAGCAAGTTGATCAAACAAATTTCCTCGGTGTTAGCATAGACAGGCAAATTATCTGGAAATCACAAGTAGATAATGTTTGTGACAAAATAAATCGTAGTACTATCCTAGATGCCTATCATGCGGACATCGCATCCATCTTACGTTATGGAGTGATTTTCTGGGGGGAATAGTGTAAATGTACATAAATCATGCAAACCTTTGTTTAGGGATCTTAAATTATTGATATTTCCAAGCCTTTACATTTTTGAGAGCAGCAAATTTGTTAGAAACAATCTTAAGCTATTTAATAGGGCACGTGATATTTACCCTCGAAATAAAAGAAATCCAGATAGATTAGTACTTAAGTCAGCACCTAGAACCACTTTATACATGAAAATTATTATTATTATACTACGAAACCTATCTCAAATTCAAAATGAAAATAATTAAAAATACTTACTATTTTTTTATGAATTACGAGAGCAAACGCTTCCTTGGTAGAGTTTTGAAAATAAGATTTAATTACATTAATTTTAAGGTTTGCTTTAAAGAACCTTGCAAGACAGAAACTTAACACTTTTACTCTTAACATTTCTTACCATTCAATTGTTGTTACAAATGTTTCTAATAATATATAGTCTTCAGCTAAAACAGAGCACATAGGTAATATGTTACATTGAGAGTACAGTAGATCTCAAGAATCGTAAAACATGCATCTGAATTTACACATTAAACAGATATGCTAGATAAAAAAAATTTCCTTTCATCGTAATTTATGCAAACTTATTCTAATAGGAACTTGAATCAAAAATTAAGGTATTAAAGTTTTCCAGTGCATGTTTCCTGGTTTAAATCACCATACCCTATTAACCAATACCGGGTTATCAGCTTAGGCTATGAAGGCTGTGACCTATGACGACTTTTTCCTTCATTTGATTTGTTTATGTTATAAGTATACAGGACGGTCAGGAAGCTCACCTGATGGTAAGTGATACACCTAACCATGACAGGGTACCACTAAAAGTGACCAACAACTGATAGACAGTTATTATCCTCCACCAATGCTGCAATGCGCCCGTCACCCGAGACAACAGATGTTAGGTCTCTTATAGCCAGTAATTTCACTAGCTACAGTGCCCTCATCCCAAAAGTACATAACACATGTTTTACACAGGAGTGGGACGATATCTGGCACAGCGGTGGTACCTACCTACAAAATAGTATCGAATCTACCACCTAGTAAATGCTAACTACCTATGCTAACTTTAAAGTTTTGTGACTGCAGAGATTCGCAATGACAACCCTACTGCACATATGGTCCGTGAGTCACGCACGCATAGCCCCCGCACGACTGCAGCTCATCGTCGCCCGAATCACAATCGAATAGTCGCCATTATCGTGACGTGCTCTATTACACGTTATTTTAATCGCGTCCAGCGCATGCTGAGCGTATAAAAACCGATGTTTATCGGCGACAATGTTGCGTAAGTCATGCTAAGTGGATGTGTTTTGCGAATGTTTACACATCACGAATATACTTTTTACATCACTGGGTGTTATAAATTCTTCAGAGAATTCTGTTTTCGGAATTCTTATCCGGGTTATGTGTTTAGGGTATTGCAGTGTTTAACACGAACTAGACATATAATTTAGGAAAAGGTTTGCCGTTTTGCAGTTCAGTGTTGGGCATAGGTCTCCTATAATCTTCGCAAGATATACGAATCCGCCTCTTCCCGCATCCAGCGAACTAAGTTGACATCACACGGTATCGTCTCTAGAACTTCTCTGTGCCAATGACAGTCAGTTCTGCGACACAACACTTTGCTGATCCAGCGAGCAACGCGGAGATTTAGTTATATTTATTTTACAATTGCATTTCATTAAATCTGATAGGATTTTACTTCTTTTTTATCTTATAACACTAAGTATTTGTAATTGTTTAGTACTCATATCTCATTGTAAATGAACTATAAGTTTGTATGAGAAATAAATTCTTTAAACCTAAACCTAATTTGAGGCGACTGCGAAAATAATTATATTTGCAACGCATTCGCTTATACCTTGGAATTTTGTCCTGTCTATTTTAAACAGCACTTTAGAATAGCCATCATTTACGATCGTATCAAGTGTTACACTTAGAAAGTAGCAAAAATAATTCCATTTACAAGACCACCGGGTAGATTTCCATTTCATAATTTTGATATCAACCTACTTAAAATGCTAATTATAAACGTTTTAAGCAAAGATCTCACGCAACATAAGCCGCCTGATCAAAATAAACGAATTATAATTATGTATTACAATAACACCTGACACTTTGCTTCCTTCGAATTGGGTTAGGTACCATTATTTTGTTGCAACAAAGAAATGCTTTCAGCTTTCATAAGGAATCTAGGTGGAAAATTAAATAACTCACAACCGATTTTTGATGCGGTAATGAAATGAATAATAATTAATTAGATGTCTAGTTTTCGAAAATATGCAGTGATTAGACGTATAATTGAATTTATATACCTCGCAAAGTCAAAATCACAACATATTACAAAAACCAAAATTATGATAGATATTTTTAAAATTGCTCTGAGTTTTGGGTTAAGATTGCTAGCTTTTCACTGGGACAGATTTTAAACACTTAATGCTATTTATTTCCTAGCATGGTTAGGGGTGTGAGGTCATTGCAGACGTGTGAAAAGATCTTTCTTTGACTTTTATATACCGTGTTTCGGAGAGCACGTTAAGGCGTCGTTCTCGGTGAAATTCCGAAGTGGGTTACTTAGCTATACTGTGCCTACCTGCACCTGTGGCTTGCAATGGGTCGAAGAGGCTGGTGACGAATTTTAAAACTGCAAAAATTACTTCAGAAGTTGATAATTTTAGTAAATTTTCGTATCTTTATATTCACTCACGGTGTACGGTTGTGCACGAAGATTACGAAATAATTAAATTGATTAGCTTTATTATTTTTTTAGCGTTCACAGTGCACTGACGCATGGGATCACACGGTATTTTATAAACATCTCAATGAATGTATGCAAAACACGTGGTTTGGTTTTTATTATACGAGTTGTCATGGATTCGTCACATTACCTGAACAACTTGACTGACAAAATGAAATGTAATAAAAAGTTGCTACAAAATTTGTGTACTTCGTACTCGTAGGAATATTTGACTATCGATGTAGAATAATAGAAATAAAATTTGATTTGACATTCCAAAACATAACTGATGTCTTCATTTACGATTTAAAGAGATCATTTTTTGAATACATACATCTGGTAGTAAAAACCCGTAGTATTATTTGATATAAACAGTGTCGATGCCGTTTTGCCGTTGGATTTTTTCTTCGTTGCTTGCCTCAGCGGCGAGCGAGCGCGGCGTCCTCTTTATCATTTCTTAACGCGTCCAGATTTGGCGATGCCAGCACAAAATCCTGTTCCGTAGCTTTTTGCTCGTACATTTCCTCAGTTTCGGGGAACGAGACGCAAAACAAGCACATTTCGCCTCCAGCCGTTTATACAGGTTTTGTCGTGAATTTTTATGGGCTCAAACAGGGGTTACAACTTTAATTCGGATCGTAAGCGAATCGAAAATTATTGTCCAAACATTCTTGTCCAAATCTTCGCTTGTTGATGTTTTAGCGACGATTTTCTTTGTATATTTTTTACTGGAAGTTCCCAGATCATGTACTGCTCTTAATTTCATATTGTATACAAAAGCTTCTTATGAACACAAAAAGGCGTCTCAATCCCAGTTACTCCTTTCCTTCTTCACATTTGATGTTTCGTATGCTTTTACTTCGCCATAATATAATGTTATAGAGAAGAATGGATTGCAGCGTTCATATTGTTTTATCCGTTCTTAAGTAAACATTGAATCCTTAATATTCCTATCCTTAATTTAATATAAAAGTTGAACTTAAGGAATTGACACGAAGTCAATTCCTAAAGTTCAACTTCTATATTTAGACAATAATTTGAGTAGCGGCAAGGATTGAGGTGTGAAAGGATAATTCCCAAACAAACATACTGCCCGGCGTTTACTTCTACGCACGGATCACTTGCGTAGGCGACGCAGGTAAAGCTTTTGACACCTAAACTCAACCGCTAATACGGCTTGGGCGTGAACCCTAACGCGTTTTGTTTAACATATGTTTTTTGGCTATTTGACGAGTCCAAACAAATTCAATGTGTGATGTTGAATGAAATCGTGTCATTAATATCTAGGTGTCTTTTCTAACACCTTTCGGTCTGAAATAAACGGAAAATGAACTAGCAAATCCCAAAATCGTGGAACCAGTTTGTTTATAGTAGGTTTTTGGCTTCCGACAATTGTAGTAGTGCCATCATAATATACTTTAATACGGAATAAATATTTTACCTATAATATAAAACCGTGTAGGTAAAAAACTATTTTGTTTATTATAATGTCAGCAATATCAAATTTCTTTTTATTCGTTTAGCTAAATATTTTTCTCTATTTAAAGAAACTGTTTTTACATGAATCATATTTTTTTTATGATACACACTTCTACCATATTTAATGGCGATTGCATCTTAAATATAGAACTTTTACAAAACCAAAAGACATTTTTAATAAAAAGGGTTTCACTTCATAACAGTGAACAAAGAGCATTGTGATAAAATTAATGATCTGAAACTAGTAGCTTTCGTATAGTCTCGTTATTGTGTGTAAAACCCATGATTAAAATATTGTATCGACTCCTGCAACTAAATCTAAAATTTCATCTCGTAAGACTTGTCGAAGTAATAACATCGTTGGACCGGCCACCTGGCCATCGCACAAGTCGTTCCAAATATAACCGCGTTCCCCGCACCCGATGTGCATTCGTTAATGTTTGCACAACTGACAAATTAATTAGATCTCACCCAATCTGGGTTACGCATCTATTATGACGTCACACTTATGTAATGACTAAACATCAGAAAACATATGAATGTTTCCTTAAAAATCGCTTTCTTTCACTAGCCGTTCGGAATTCAAAATCAAGGAATTAAAGCCTTACCACACTGAACAATCAATTTTATCGCCTCACATGTAGGTTTACTTTTGAATGTAAGCAAGATTCTCAGCTGATTTGTAAAATTTCAAACTGAAATCGTTTCTATTTCTGGGTGAGTAAAGTTGGTTTTCTATTGTACACGGTTGAGTTCAGTCATCAGGATAGTAGGCGCCGCGCCTGCCGCCTTGGCGCCGTCGGGCCGCCGACACCTCGTGTATTATGAACTAGCCCCCGTGACCTGGCGTCGATCAACTGGTATTTGACTCAGCAAATGAACTAATACCAGCTACACATTTCTAAGCAAATTGTACTTACACGGAACTCGTGCATATTAATACAAACAAACGTTAAAGGTAATCGTTTAAGTGTGGATCTTCTGATAATTAAAAATGTCAATAAATCGTGTTATTTATTATGATTATATAACATTATTAACTTTAGACCATGTCTGACTTATTGGCGAGATAAAATGCTAACAAGAAACAACATCAAACATATTACTAAATCTAAAATCTATCAAATAAAACAGACAATGGTAAACGTCAAAAGGGTAACCGACAATAAGTCGCGATATAATTATCCAGCACCACCGTTTGGAAACGTTCCCCAGACAGGGAAGCGGCACTTGTCTCGCATTCTACAGACGAGGCAAACAAAAACAAGTGTTTAGAGCGAGACGCACTCCTGCGCGGAGAAACATCGATAATTTATGCGAACATCCCTAAGAAACTGGAATGCAGCACGTCGAATCACGCATTGGATACTCGACTTTGTTGCCCACAGATTACAGCCCAAATTCGAAATGGGAACGTCGCGTATAAATGCTGTGGTTGAAACAGGTGTTCGCAGTCATGAGTGTTTCTGCGCTTGCTATGCTAATTTGGCGTTTCTAATATGCAGTTTAGAGTTGAGATTTGTTTGTGATAGTTTTCAATATGAGTTGTTTCGTTGTTTAATGGTCGTCGCTCCCAGATGTGCATTCTGTCGGGTATCGGTGGCGCTGTATAATGGGGACGAGTATCGACCAATTAACGGGCCTGATTTTTTCGACACGCTATTTCGCATAAGTAATTATGAGCTTCATTTGTTACTAATAATTGTTGATGAGTACAAACTCTGATTAATTGATTTTATAAGGTTTTGAGTGATGGTAATGTTTATAACTGTTTACATGCTGATAATGTTGCTATTTTTTATAGTAATAGTTAATATAGGTTTTCAAATCAACCTGATACTTTGCTTTGATTTGAAATAGATTGATAATAATCCATTAATACCCTAGACCGACGATTGAGAATGAAAAGTTTGTGCATCTTTTTTATTTCACAACCTCAGAATTCACAACATTCGTTAATTACTAAAGGAAATATTCCTTCCTATGCTTTTATTTCCTATTAACAAACCTAAAGCGAGGTTACTTACAAGTGTAACCTCGTCATACAAGTCTTGTTTTACCCAAATACATTTCCTGATTTTTTAAATCAGATTAAAAAAAATACCTCGTTTAATTACAAAATAACTTCAGTTGACAGTCAGTAATTAAAGCTTGAGAATTTTATATTTCTTGACATTGCACCACCGTACTTTTGATTTTTATTTCACTATAATCGTTAAATCGCATTACAGTTATTTTAATTTTGCAAAATCTTTATGTGGAATCTTATTCAATTCAAAATTATTACCGAGATCCCTGGATCACACCCATTTGGTGCAATGGTCGAGACTTCGACTGCAACACTAAGGGTTCCGGGTTCGATCCCCGGGCAGTAAAAAATTTATGTGCATGAACATTTGTAATGGTCTGGGTGATTTCTATATAATATTTACAAAAAAAATGTTTATAAGTAAGTTTACTATTACAGGCTTCACGCTTAACTTGGGTAGATGGCGCTGTGGAATGTCAGCATCCAAAAGAGGGCGGCTCGAATCGTCGACGACACAGATGTTACTAACCAGCTGGATCCTTTGAGTTTGCGTAGAGATGTAGCATCGCTTTGCATTCTCTACCGCTTTTATCACGGGGACTGTTCCGATGAGCTGTTTGGGCTTGTTCCTGCGGCTGAGTTCCACCACCGTACATCTCGGAGGAACTCCAAATTTTATCCTCACCACCTGGATGATTGGAGGTCTTCCACAGTTCGATTCTGTCGTCATTTTTTGCCACATACAACTAAACTGTGGAATGAACTTCCACTGGATACATTTCCAGAGCGATACGACCTGGCGTCTTTAAAAAAAAAGAGCGTCCACACATTTAAAGGGCCGGCAACGTATTTTTGGGACTTGAGGTTTTGCAAATGTTTATTGGCGGCGGTGTCACTTACCATCAGGTGAACCGTATGCTCGTTTGCCTCCTGTTCAATAAAAAAAAAGTGGATATTTATTATCAGGATGGACGATTGAATTCCACAATTGTAAAACTAGTTTAGCAGTTATCTATAAAACTAATATGATGATTACATACCATCCGTTAATGAACTTAGCCTGAATCAATGATTAACGCAACATGAACCATTTTCCCGATCCAGTACGGTCAACATTATCGAAACTAACATCATCGTCGCCTATTCATTACCGTGGAGTAATAAAAAAAATTGTCAATAAAAGTGGCGGGAAACGCAAAAACAACCGGTCGAAGCAAAAAGCTTTGCAGGGGAAATCGTGGCCATCTTGCTTTCAAATTTTAATTATTCTTACTAAAACCTTGATTCCGTTATTTATATCGAATGCCTCACCATAATAGCCGGTGTCACACTTGGCTCCCGGTTTGAGATTATCTCCGCAAATATTCCAGATATTGTGTCCCTTCGCAATTTAACGCCGAAAATAACTTTAAGATGCAAACGATTAAAGCCAGCAATGAAGATCGAAATAAGATATTGTTTACCGCGATCTTGACTGGAGTTTAAATATTCATTATTAAAAGGTACACGGTCACACTTTAGCATTTTAACTTTCGTATTAAATTGCAACAGTCACGGGTACTGGGGCTTGTGCATCGCAATTATAATCTGATGATAAGGACTTAATGTGTTCATTTATTTTTAATTTGGGGTCTTATGTGAATGAAAGAAAACAGGGAAAATTTGCACAAAATAACTTTGAATTTTTCGGTTTTGCCGTGGAATTTGAGCCCACGATTCCAGGGTCATGGAGCGATCTAACACCACTTCAGAGGCTTCAGAGGCAGTTACCAAAATACTACAGTACCAATATTATTAGCTATTGTCAATAAATACTATGGAAAATCTATAATGAAAGGTGCCCTAATGTATTCATAACTACAAGTATTGATAGAAACACTTCCAGATGTTTTATATTTTTTTTATATAAGTCCCTAGAAATAGAAAAACTGGTTGTCCGCATTACAATGGTACCAATCAGCTGTGATATCGTCAAAACAAACCTTTGCACATGTGATTGCATATTGTCCTTAAATCCTTTGTTACCAAGGGGATACTACCATTGTCTTTTATTGTATTATTTTTTACTTTGATGTCATTTATACATTAAAGACAAACAAAAAACTCTTCGTTTTTTGGAACACTCTCTTTCGTGTAAACTTTTCTGCTGAATTTTATGATCAGACTACCAGACAATCTGGTATTTTATATTTATCTTCTTGATGGCTGGCTTGCCAACCCTAATTTTTTCACTAAATCTTATTCCTCACTCATTTTTTTAATTATGATCGGCTTGCTCTTGAGCACAGACTATCCTAATGGAAGAGACGTGCTCTAAGATAGAGCGAGCTTGCCCAGAAAAAGCCTATTCTCTCGTTTTTAAATGCTTTTTCATCATCATCATCATCAGCTCATTAAATGTCCCCACCGAGGGGCACGAGCCTACCCGTATAGGGTGATTAGGCCTTAGTCGTCCACGCGGGCCAGTGCGGATTGGACGACTTCACACACAACCTTCGAATCTCTTCGCAGGCGTGCATGAAGGTTTCCTCACGATGTTTTCCTTCACCGTAAGAGCGTCGGATAACGTACATATATTTTTCGAAAATTCGAAAATACATTGGTACGTGGCGGGATTTGAACCTCAGCCCTCCCGGTAGGAAGGCGACAGTCCACACCACTGAGCCACCGACGCTCTCAAATGCACACAACTAAATGCAAGAGGAGGAGCCGACTTCTCAAAGATTAAACCACATAGCTTGTCAAAAATACCTATTATTGCATTTAATTCTCATAATAATAGTAATATATATATTCAAATTCAATTGCATGATTTTTTATGAACCTGTTTTTATTCTTATAATCAATTTAATTGTATTTATGTAATTGTAGAAGCTTTGCAAATTTATGTGCGAATTTCAATGTGTAGCTTAAAGCGTAATACTTTTACGATTCCTAAAGAATAATAAATGCAATAAGTTCAATGACCTTTCGTGCTCTTGTTTCGTAACTCTCTAATTTGCCAAAATATTCCACTGATTACAGGATTATTGTCCATCTCATGTGTATTTATCCTTTTGCAAAACATATCCTCAGACAGCTACCTGCATAGCCTGTTCGCTGTCCTTGTGTCACGGGCTACTTTTTGTATGTCCTTTGTTTTTAGCTTGTTTATACTATGTTGCCATCTATTTCCAAGATAGGGGGAGAGATCAGGATGATAAGCCGTTTTAGTGAAAGAGAATCTGTGATTTTTTAAACTTAAGTATTTTTGACTATTAAAGAATGGGACGCAAAGGAAACGAACCTGCAAAGAAGATCCGATAAGTAGTGACCGTCGCTAAAACTGTATTAGATTAGAGTGAGAGTAAGATACTAAATACTTTTATATCTCAATACTTTTCTATGTCCATTACTAAAGAATTTTATACCTCATCAGAGGTTAAAAAATCCTTAAGGTACAAATACTAAATTATGAGTCTGTGTCATGTGAATGGAAAGCTATAGGATACGAATTTTTTTATTTAGCCGGTGAAACTGTAAAGTTCATCAGCAGCCAATCGCAAATAATTTATTTTGTTAAAGTTACAATTACTTAAGAATTTGGGTTGACAATCTACGTCATTCTTTTATAAAAATAAATACATTCCTAATTATTAGGAACCATAAATTAAAACCCATTGAAAATGGGTGTCCATTAACAAAACCCATTAAAAAAGTGAATCAATTATGTCACCAAGTGTAATTGTAATACGATCCAATCCGGTCAGATTAAAGAGACCTCTAGCACGGTACAAATAACATATTACCATGCCTCTAGCCTTGGGAATTCCATCTAGAACCATGAATTAAAACACATCTTAAATAGGTGACCATCAACAAAACCCATTAAAAAGTCAGTCAACAATGTCACCAAGTGTAATTGTAATACGATCCAATCCACTCAGATTAAGGAGACCTCTAGCCGTGGGCAGTGTTGCCGAACAATCGATAGTTTGAGTATCGATAGATGACCTCGAAAATCATCTATACTATCGACAGGCCTGTTGATAGTATCGTTCTTATTATCAATACTATCCACGGTTTTGGAATAGTCAGAAGCAATAGTATCGATACTAATGATAGTCAATTTGACAATAAGCTTCGATACTATCGACAGTATTGAATAAATGCTACTGTATCAGTAGTTTTACTATTGTGGGGTTATTGATAGTATCGATACTATTGCTTTTGACTATTGTCAAAACTATCTACTACACTGCCGTGGGATTCCAACTAGTAACCCAAATCCCGGCACCTGATCCGCGAAGCACCTGCGGCGAATCCTTTCATTTTTTGTGCGGACACCTGCGCGCCAATCCGGACTTGTGCAATAGAGCCTTGTGAGCATTTAGATCTGCCGGAAAATAAATCGGGGACCGTCTGGGGATACATGTCCTCAACAATTTTCTTTCTATTTGTTCTTCCGCGAGCCTTCGTGTAGATATAAAAGCTTTTGTCAATTATTAAAATTGTCTAGGTTCAAATGTAAACCTGTGCGTTAAGTTATGATGAGCACAATGCGTTTTTAATATGTACATAAAAAAAAACAAAATGTGTGAATTAACATGAATAAAAATTTGCTGACGTTGAAATTCAGCTCACAGCTCATTTAAATACCTTACAGAAAATAAAATGAATTTAAGAGATTCGGAGCTGGATGCCTTTTTGTTGAAAATCCTACAATATACTTACGAGTATCTTATGTTGGACTCCTACCGAACTTGTAACGAACAGAAAAAAATAATGTCAGCATAAAAAAAATAAGCTGTTTAAATGAAGCATTAATTATTTAACTAAAAAATCTGCTTCATTAAAAACGAATAGGCATCGAATCGAATTCATATTCGTAGAATAATTTATAAATTATATAAAATGATACATTCATTTCTATAATATTACAAACTCTACATTATCCTCGTATTGTGTGAAGGACGGAATTTTGTTTTTTACGCAAAAGGTGTGATCCCAAGCGATCGGGATAGTTTTTTGTGTCTAACTAAAATTGCTTACAGGTGGATAAGTTGCTTAATATATCAATTAGAAAAAACACTGTCACTGTTTTTGAACAATCGGGTAGAAAGCGTATTATTTCTTATTTTATGTCCTAATACAGCTTTTCTTTTTATTGATTATATGAGACGGCAGTGGCGTGCACAGAAATTATGATTAGGGTATGCAAAGTGAGTGACACTAATCGCAAAAACAATAAATAATTTTCATTTTTGTCAACTTGATTGCTGTTGATGACGGCTGATCGCCTATGGTTTGAAATCTGTAGAGGAAAGTGGGCGAATAAGTGGGAATCATTTAATATGTTGGCAATTTTACGAGTTGTCTGGACGCACAGGGTATGCACTGCTTATTTGCATATATAGAGTGCACGCCACTGTGAGACGGCAAACGAGTAGTCGGTTAACCTGGTGGTAGGTAAGTGACAAATTATAATTTTAATGTAATAATTCAGACGTCGGCTATTTTACCAATGGCTCCGGGTTCGATCCCGGACTGTACAAACATGTGTGCATGAACATATTTGTTTGTATTAGTCTGGGTGTTTCTATGTATATGTAATATGTATGCATGAATAAAATAAAAGTATATAAGTATGTTTATCCGTTGTTTAGTACCCCTACTACAAGCTTCACGTTTATCTTGGGGTTAGATGGCGCTTTGTTCTAACAGCAAATAATAAAAACATGTTTTATTTATTAGTAAAGTTTCATTGTTCATAAGTGCTTATAGTAAGCTCAAATTTAATAGTTAAATAAACAATATGATGCCTCTCATACACCAAATAAGTAAAAATCATTACTAACAACTAAAAACCTTAAAAATTAAATATTATAACTAAAGTAAAAAATATATAAAACTAAATAAAAAATTAAAAGAACCCCCCTTTGGTAAAGTCCGAAGACACTGCAGCGTTACCCCTTCGAATCGCTAAACTAATTCTTTGACCAAGGTAGCTGCCAGATCTTCGGTCTCCAGTAATGTCGACTAATCGTTTGGAAATTTCTTTAAAAAGCCTAATAGCGCTAGGGCCCCACGGACCAAGGGTCTCGACACCGAATGGGACAAAGTCATATTCAGAGCCTAGACCCCTGTATTTGCACGTTTTGGCTTTTTCAGCCGCTTCACACGCCGCACCAGCTCTGTTGTTGGTTCCATATAGATGGGAAGGGGCTTTATTTATTTATATTTTCTATAATCTACCACTGCTTAGACTATTGTTGTCTGCTGAGAAGAATCCAACTATTGAATCCGTGCCTCATCCGCTTTCTTTTTCACGCCTTCAACACAAATACCCTATAAACTACCCATGTTATTCCAAATATTTACCGCTTACCGCTTACCGCGGCTTATCCTGTGGGGTCTAAGATCGTATGCAAAAAAATCATCACTTCACATGACTAATGATGTCATCAATTTCTCGGCGAATTCCGGCAGTGGGCGACACATGCGCGCGCGCAGCATGTGTTGAGGAGTGAAACGACCCTGCTTCCGGCGTGGAAGCCGTTGCGTTTGTATGGATAATGTCTTTAGCGGTTACGTTTAATGTGGCTTTACAAAGGCCAATTTTTGGGCTTCTGAATTTATACAGTCGATGCCACGTAATTATGTTTCCAGACAATAGCTCGAAACGGTGAAACAAGATACAATGTCTCAATCCACTAGACATTGTGTTGAGTTTTTTTCCAGATAAGTGAATTTATGATTAATAAATCTACAAACTATTGAGGTAAAAGGTGCCCCAGATGACTGTCCCAAGTCTGTAACATAGTACCTTCGATTTTATAAGATCATAACGCTAGCAACATTCCCGTGTTGTATGGCCAAACTTAAACATTGCCAAAAAAAGACAACTTGCCTGTCACCTATTTATTCGACAATACGTTTTCTAGGCTATAATCTGTATGTAAAATATGAGATATAAAGTCAGTAGCTTCTTCTCGCTCATCCTTTTAAAATGATCTAAAAAAAGCATATATCAAATTTGGCTCGTATCTAAGTTTAATATTTGGCTTTTAAAAGCATTGAATCAAATCAAACACCTTTAATAACTAGTCCATACTAATCTAATACCAACCAACCAACTAATCATATAGCCTCGCATGGAAATGTAGCACATCTTTTTAGTTTTGCCTCAGCAAAAACCCAAGATACGACAATTTGACAGCCAATGAGCCGGATGCCGGTTCTAATTAGTTCAAAACGGTTCCTCGTTTACACGGAATACCGACAAACGGAACACTAGTCAATCCAAGATGGGAGGCGACAGCGACAGTTAAACCTTTTAAAATTTAATGTAGAGTAATTAATAAAAAAATACACTTACAATAAATACTAATAAAATAAAAGAAGAGCGAAATGGTGAACAATGGTGTGGACTGTCGCCTTCCTACCGGGAAGGCTGTGGTTCAAATCCCGACACGTACCAATGTGTTTTCGAATTTTCGAACATATATGTACGTTATCCGACGCTCTTACGGTGAAGGAAAACATCGTGAGGAAACCTTCATGCACGCCTGCGAAAAGATTCGAAGGTTGTGTGTGAAGTCGTCCAATCCGCACTGGGCCCGCGTGGACGACTAAGGCCTAATCACCCTATACGGGTAGACTCGTGCCCCGGTGGGGACGTTTAAGGAGCTGATGATGAAAAGAAGACAATTAAATTTTATACAACCATTTAAAAACAAATTATTAAAACTAAAAAATATATATTAAAAGGAGGCGAAAGCAAGGTTCCGAAGAAAAGAAATATTAATATTAATATGATGTTAGCAAAGATTTAAATCTTTGGATGCTAAATGGAATCGGGCGGGTGGTTAGTATGTTTATGTGGTAGTGGGTTCATCATCATCATTACAGCCTAAAATGACCACTGCTGAACGAAGGCCTCCCCTAATGATCTCCACGCGGACCGATCCCTAGCAGTTGTCTGTTGGTACGTTAGGTTACGTAGGTGATATGATGGCGTTTGAACCAGACGAGATCTCTAGCGGAGACCACGTCTTGGCAAGCTAAGTGTTGGACGCTCGGCCCGTTGGACCGACGACTTGTAAAAGGTCGCTCGTGGAGCCTGGAAGAGAAAAGCGGAAGACCGGGATATCTGCCGCAGAATACGGGAGACCTATGTCCAGAAGTGGATTGCAATAAGTTGAGGAGAGAGATCGCTTTATGTGCAATGTTAGTGAGATTGCTTTCCGCACCTTCCTAATCCTTAAGTGCTCTATTAACCTTATTCGTGCCCTGCTTGTCCAAACAAACTGTTATCGACTGAATTAAATGGCAGCTTTCACTGTACTAGCTTTTGGACTCTATAGTTAGATAAGTATTTGCCATCAATATACGAAGAAGAAGGCATTGAATTGTCTTTTTCATTCAGCCGGGTTAGTGACAGATCGACTACCTCAAAGTATGAATTGGATCCCAATGAATGTATATTAAATCATTCTCATTTGCCTCAACCACGTTTTCCTGCAAACAATCGAAGAACGAACTCTGGTGACTATCGTAATGAACTTGTATTTGGATGTTATTATTATGGGCAGCATAAGAGATATCTGATAGAAAGTATCCAATCACCTTTTCACATGGTCAATGACCTATCCAAAATTTATAATTTACACAAATCACAAATACCTATAATCAACGTGTAATGCAAATTAATTTCAATTGAAATTTGCCACATTAAAGAGTAAGTAAGCGTTACTGCCCATCTCAAACTTCAATCTATACTTTGTTTCACCGTTGCCCAAAACCAGTCCATATTTGTCAAATCAAGAAGTTTCAATTACACTCGTTAGCGTGGCTTTCCCGAAAACACTTTGTTACCCTGATAATTACATTGACTTCAGTGTAAGCCCGGGGGGACGATTTATCTGTCAGTTTGTACAAAAAATATGCCTTTCCAAGACGTATGTCAAAAATTATATTAACAAGACGGGCGTTTTGGAGGGGATACCGTACCGTACCAACCAAAGTTAGAGACCAATACTAGATAATAATTGATTGTTAGCATTCATTGTCATTGCCTAGGTATTAAACGTTTTCATGACCTTCGTATAGTGGCGCCACCTATGGAATTGTCAAATAGTGTCTACATATAAAATATTGGCGGGAAATGTGTGACAGATCGGAGGGACTTAAGGCGGGGATGGATTGCTGAGCCACCAAGAGGAATACCTCAATTAAAGAATTGTAAACGTAATTAGAATAAAACAAGTATTGGTACGAATTGTGTTTCACTTCTGAACCTGAGTCAATATGATGAGTCACGGCTAGTAGCTAATATCATCACAAGTCCCTTAGTGCTTTGGCAGTAGTGTTGCCAGGTCCGATTTGTTTTAAATCGGGACACGAGGCCTAAAATTCGGGATTTGAGGTTGCAGATTGGGACAGGTAACGATAAAAAGTGTGTGTGCTATAAATAAAATTACGCAGCGTAAATATATTTTTTTATGAAATACCTGAAAATAAATAATTAAATATATTTTTTAATTTTATATTTTGACCAATCGGGATATTTAGCGTCTCAATCAGGCACAAATCGGGACTCCCAGGTGCGTACTAGTTTCGAAAATAAAATTCTCGAAGCTATATTTGTTAATGCCTGTGGCGTACGTGACATAATTTAATTTTAAATTTTACATAAGGCGTATATCTTATGCTACTGTAACAAGGCCTACAAAAGTGAAGTAGTACTAAACCTTTCAATCAATGCACTTCCACTTCCCAAATTCCCTGGTAATTTGTCAGGATTGTTTATAACAACTACATCCGAAAAAAACCTCGTTCCTGCCGCACGGTAAACCAGACGGCAATGCTTCAACAGATAAACTATTAAAGTAGCTTCTTTTAGCGTGTTATATTTACTGTAGGCGTTATTTTAAAAACAATATAGTGACGCCATCACTCATTGTCGTGTAAACTTGAACAGTTGTTCGGAAGTCCGACATCCTGGCGCGGGTATAGGGGTTGACAACATTTTACATTGTGTTGGCAGAAGAAATATTTCGCTACTTTTTAAAAATGCGAATAAATATCGAATGCTGTCTATCAGCATTCGATATACTCGTAGTAGTACTATGAGTAAATCGTCGTATTTTATTGATATACGCAAATTTCATTGTCATGGGAACTGGAATTGGAATTAGTTTTAGCTACCTTGAAATTTACATCTGATTGCAAACTACTAAATAAGTCTCGGATATACATGTGTATAAATAAAGTAATTATTAATCTTTGTCAGAAAATAAACTTGTTATTTCTTACTCCAAATTAAAGTAAATGAAACTGATGATCACTAGCGAAGTTTTATCAACGTTCACAGCCGGTAAACATTAACTAAAGTGTAAATGAAATTGTAACCCAGAACTCAAAAATTCCTATAAGTCTTTATACCAAAGATTTCTTTATAACATCAGCTTATATATAAGTCTTTGTATTATACATCTTAATCGTCAAATTATATAAAAGTTATATAAGAGACCTAACATCTGTCGTCTCGGGTGTCGGGCGCATTGCAGCATTGATGGAGGATAATAACTGTCTATTAGTTGTTGGTCTCCTTTAATGCCGCTCTGTTATGGTTAGGCGTATCACTTACCATCAGGTGAGCGTTCTGACCGTCCTGTACACTAATAATATAAAAAAATGTTGAAAACTAGTTTGAATCTTCTACTAATTTATCACTATAGGTTTACCGGCCCTGGCTCCTGACGCTCATCGGACGGAAGCCACACGCGGGTTCCCAATTTGTACCAGTCCATTCAGGGCTTCCACTATGATACATTGGTCGAACGGAGATTTTCCCGCTTTCAGTTATTTATTGGTTGAAAATCAATCCTTTTTAATCCATTTCCTTAGCCAGTTACTTAAATATAAAGAAATTTAAAAAGTGATTTATCTTTCTCATTACTTTAATGGTAGGCACACTGGTTAAGATAGATTTATGGCACTTACTCATAAGTAATTTTATAAATATATTTTAAAATCATAAATTTCTCAAGTTACATTAAAGTAATATTTTTCAAAATAATTTTTATTACGGTTCTTTTATTTGCAATGTTAAAAGCGGTAATTATTTTGTTTACTGTTAAATTTGCCTCAACTACTCTTTCCATTTTTTTTAATCTCATCATAAAAACTTCTCTACTTTCAAGTACCTATAACTTAACATGATTATATTTTATATAAACAAGATATTATAATATAGGTAACTAACTAGCTTTTGTCAAAGCCTTCGCTCGCGTTAAGAAGTATTATATTTCATCCCCTATTTTAACTACTTAGGGGGTGGATTTTATCAAAACCCTATCATAGGCCTATGTCATAGTACCTTTATACATGCAAAGTAATCAAGTCAGCACAATCGGTCTGAAATTGAGAAAGTTTTGTACAGACTTTCCTCCCCTATTTTACCCTCTTGGGGATATCATTAATCAAAATCTTTTCTTAGCGGATGCTTTCGTCATAACATCTACTTGCATGCGAAATTTCAGCCAGATTCGTCCAGTGGTTTAGGGCTGTGCGTTGATAGATCGCTGTGTCGGTCAGTCAGTCACCTTTGAGTTGTAAATACTTAGATAGGTAGGTACTACAGAAGTAGAGTGTCATTCTCTGGTATTCACATAGGTACTTGTTCAATTCAATGTACATAATATAACTAACCTTAACGTCAGACGCGGAATCCAACTCTACATTCGATGCAACGTAAATGACGCCCTTTCTTCCTCGGTTATTTTTACGTACCGACATCTGATACAAGCGTCAAGTACTTACCAGATGTTGAGACAATGAGTGAGCAGGCACTCGGCCGAAATAGCCGACCAGATGGCCGAGGATATCCTGCGGGAGCAGATTGCCGCAATTACAGGCGCGTGCGCAGCGGTGTCACGCGATACCCACTTTTTGGGGTAGCTCATGTTTGGATTAACACTAACTGTTTATCGCTATACGCATGTAAACTTTTAGTGATAAACACCAATCTATGTGTTTAGAATGAATAGCTTTCTACTAACTACACGTATGGTTCGCTTTTCGTAAATACTAGGTGGTAGACTCGGTACTGAGTGTCTAGGTAGGTACCACCGCAGTGCCAGATATCATCCGTGAAACCGGAGTGTTATGCACTTTTGTGTTTCGTGGATGAGGGCACTGTATCTAGTTACCGGGTATAAGAGACCTAACATCTGTTGTCTCGGGTGACGGGCGCATTGCGGCATTGATGGAGGATAATAACTGTCTATCAGTTGTTGGTCTCCTTTAATGCCGCTCTGTCATGGTCTGGCGTATCACTTACCATCAGGTGAGCGTCCAGACCGTCCTGTACACTAATAACATAAATATATATATATATATATATATAATATATATATATATATATATATATTATATATTATATATATTATATATATATATATAAGACTGCATATTGAAGGAAACATTAAGAATAAATTTTATCTACTTTATAAAAGTCACCTTAGATAAACAAAAAACTAATTAGACGCACAATCTTACTCAAAAAGTGTGCGCGGCAATTTTACCCATCGCGTCAGTTGGGCAGAATTTTCACTCATAATCACGTCGCACGCTACATGACAAAGTGACAGTAGTATACTCGTGCTTTTGATTCTGTACCCTTTAAATGACGCCTTAAGGTTGAAATTTTAATGAATAATTTAATGTCATAAATGTAAGTCCACGTATGTGTCAAGCGGCTCGGACATTTTTTTATTGATATTTCTTCGTGATTGTGCAATTAGTTATTTTATTGTTTATCTAAGATTAAGAATGAATAGCTCTACTATCTATTTATGGTGAAGCTATTTGTTCGGTTTTCGTTCGACTGACAATATTGGAAATAGAAAATACTTTATTTAAGTAAACTTTACCAATACATTTTATCTACTTTGTGAAATGTCGCAAATTAAAGTCATTCCTGATGTCGGTTAAATCGAAGAGTTATTTTGTGATGTAAAATTGTAATCTACACTGATTTCAAGGAATTGAAAACGAAAAGATACATAAAAAATGAGACAATAGCTAATATTGTTTCGTTTTATTATTTGTTGTGAGAGTTAGCCCCAGAAAGTATTTTGATCGTCTACAAATACTCGTATAATCATCATACGTATGTTTGGTTTTATACCAGGAGGATTATCGCCTCTCTCAAAACAGTATAACTATAATATTACATCGCCTTTTCTGGTACAAAAATTGCGAAGTATTACAATAATACTGTTTTAAGAAAACGCGGTAATCCTTCTGTACCTATATCTAAAACAGTAAACAATGATTCATAATATTTCAGCTTAAACGTATTATATGCTTTATCAAAGTTCTTTCAAGTGTTCCCCATATTATAAAAAGCATCGACTACTGCCAGATACTGTTCTCCCCCTTATTCCCACTCAAAAGTAATGAGGCAGTTGTACAATAGCTCAGCCACGTGTGTGTCACGTGACTGGCACGCGTAGATCGTCCGCGACCGCCAACAGAGGAACCCCGGGTAGTACTGTCTCACCCCACGATCTTGGCCCCAATCCCGCTAAATTTAAAATGCGTTTATATGGTCGTAATTAATAATAATAAATATCCACTGACATTCATACAGCGCCATTTAGCCTTAAACAAAGAATTTAGCCTGTAATATGGATACTAAACAACGGATTACATACTAATATATGTTTTTGAATTATTCACTCTACGCCCTGATACGTCTCGTCTTGCTGGTTGCATTTTTTATAAATAGCATTTTATAAATATAAATAAACAAATATACACTGACACTCACACATCGCTGTCTAGCCCTATGGGGCTAGATAGCGATGTGTGAGTGTCAGTTTAGTCAGTTGTTTAGTACCCTAATATATGTATTAGGGTACTAAACAACTGAAGAACATACTTATATTATTCTTCTGTAAATATATACATATTATACATAGAAAACACCCAGACCAATACAAACAGACATGTTCATGCGCACAAAATTTTTTTCTTCCCGGGGATCGAACCCGAAGCCCTTGGTGTCATAGTCGTCTCAATCGTTACACCAGATGGGTCGTCAATTTTGTCTTAATACTAAAGTTTTGCCCTCATTCGTCCTGTTTTATTGCACAATTATAAATGGTAACACCATTTACTTAATATTAATTATTATTCACGAGTCAACCACATTGAAAGGACGTACCTTTGATTGTTCGACTCACTTTCGTGAATGAATTGAGCTTGAGTTTTAAAAACTCAATTCTTCTCATCTAAAAATTTTTTTTTCATGTATCTTATGAGTATGAGGTATAATAACAATGTCTGTAATTACAACCGAAAGTGAGGTCATAAATCTGCATGCGGGCAAAATCATGCATTTTCAGGGTTGTCGGCCTTTAGTTCTATGGTTTCTCAGACTATATTTAAAGATTTATTTTATGTATCTAATCCATAGGACTTTATACGGCCGGGTCTCGGACTATTATCATTTAAACCATTAACATCGAAGTATTACCGAAATACCAAATGTGCAGTTGGATTGCAAAGTGTCGTAATGAGAAGTATTTTAGTAGAATTGAAGACCTGATTCGCCCCGTTCCTGCTTTACCCTGTGTCCAATTCGCCCCGCAAGTTATGATAAAATATAACTCTCATAAATGACGACCCATGTGGTGTAATGGTTGAGACGTCGGCCACTACACCAAGGGTTCCGGGTTTGATCCCCGGGCATTACAAATATTTGTGTGCATATCCATGTGTAATGGTCTGGGTGTTTCTATGTATAATATGTATGTATTTACAAATGAAAAAGAAAATGAAAAGTGCTTATTCAGTTTAGGTCCTTACAGAACACTTATGAATGTCAAATGAAGCTACCACTGGTAAAGACCAAAAGGATAATATAAGATTGTTTATCAGTTGTTTAGTACTCTAACTACAAGGGTACGCCGTACGTGTTGTCAAGTGTCGCATCAAGTGGTGGCTACACCTGAAAATAACACCCATTGTCGCAATAATTAATGGTATTTCCCGTTAGTGTGGCCCCAGCATTACCTTGCATCCAAAAATCGTATATTGAACAACATGGTCACACTCCAAGATAAATATCCGATGACGTAACCAACCACATGTGCATCAATTGGTGATATTTATACCAAATCTATTTTGAAACAATCAAAATGATATTTTTCCCTGATGGAGTTTCGCTATTGGCCTTCACCAGGCAAGTGGCGAGCGCAAATAGCTTAAAAGCTTAAAAATATGTATCAACGATTTGAGGCGTTACATGGCTGGCGGGTTAGGTAACCTGGTATATGATCGGAAAGAAAATCGACTCTGCCAGGTACCTTAATAGAGAGAGCTGAGTGTCGGAATCGTCGACGTGAAGACCTGACGTAACTTGCCGAATGCCGCCCAGCCTATTTAAAAAATATACCTGAAGAATGTATCATGCCACTAACAAGGCTGTTCCAGAAACTGAATCGAGTGATATATTATCTTGTCACGACATCGCATTTGACGAATGAGGTGTTCCATACAATTCAATTTTATTTTTTATTTTTGTAATTTTTTACGTCACTTAGCGCAAGAAATATTTTTGTTGTGTTGTAAAATGTATCTTATTATCATGACACTTCAATATCGATGGTAAGTTGACATCAAACGTTGATCAGTTGATAACCATTATAAATTTGATTTTGAAAAAGAAGTTATCATCCCTATTGTGACGACAGTAAACTTGGTTCTCGAGTTCTGCATTATTCGAGAAAAATCATGATAGGATTTTGGTTTAAACTACATAGATTACCTACCATATACGCGCGTCGGTGGATCAATGGTGTGGACTGTCGCCCTCCTACCGGGAGGGCTGAAGTTCAAATCCCGCCACGTACCAATGTGTTATCTAATTTCCGAAAAATATATGTACGTTATCCGACGGTGAAGGAAAAACATCGTGGGGAAACCTGAGCACGCCTGCGAAGAGATTCCAAAGGTTGTGAGTGAAGACGTCCAACCCGCACTGGGACGGCGTGGACGATTAAGGCCTTATCACCCTATACGGATAGGCTCGTGCCCCTCGGTAGTGACGTTCAATGAGCTGATGATGACCTACCATACAGATTAACTGCACCAGCTTTTTACTGCAAGTTATCACCTTTTATTGTCGCAACGATCCATCTAAATAATAGATATGGGCGGCACATAAATCGAGTTGCGGCCAACAAAAATGATCACAATTACGGAAAGGAAATTCCGTAACGAAAAGACAAGGTGTTGTCTTGACCTTCGTATCAGCTGCGCGCGCATCAGGTGTTCGAAATTCGTAAAGGTGTTCGCGTAAACAAAATAACGCCGCGTGCGTACGGGAAGCGCGGGAAACCCTCTGTGCTGCCAGTATTCGGGGTTTAAAAATAAAGTCCTAATAAAGAAGGTTTTCATTCTTATATTATCCGTAAAGTTACAACCCAAAGCTGTTCACTACAATCACAGATAAAATAAATACTATAGCCAAAAGCCCATTACTTTCGTTTATTTCTAGCAGTCCATCAGAGAATTCATGGCACAATGCAACCGAATGAGGTTAGATTAGCTAAGACTCCAATATATAAAAGCTGTGATCCATAGACCGCTACGAAAAAAGTTTGAACATGCCTATTTTAGAATTACTACCAAGTTCCTGAGCATGACTAAATGTAGATACTGGAAACCGTCTAAGCTCTCTATTCTTATGATGATTTGCATTATAGCCTAATAAATGATTACATTTTTATTTACATTTTAGGGTACTTAAGCTGGAAAAAAATACATTGTCCATAATAAAGATGATAGATAAAGACCAATTTTCATTGTGTAAGGTTAAAACACCCAAAGTCCAGCTGCCGCGACGTCAAATGCCATCGACAATGATAGTGTTGCCAACGTAAAAATCGAACGCCCAGCTGTCTGACAAAAGCAACGTGCGCGAGAAAAAAATAAAAAGAGGGGTCCAAGATGGCGGCTCCCGTGCACTTGACATTTCCAATTAATTTGCGCGGGACATCTGTGCCAGCTGAGCACAGCAATGCGGATTACGTTGTACGGGGTGCGTATGACGGGGTGCTCCTGTTAACCCCTTTTCGATTATTCCGTTTGCCTACGGTACCTAGGGTTGCCACTTCTCGAAAGATCCAACCCGATAGAATTAGATATTAATATAAGTACACTTAAATATATATTATTACATGGAAAGAAAGAAAGTACATGGGCGGCTTTATTGCACATGGCAATCTCTTCCAGGCAACCTTTAGATGGAGAATGACAAGTGATCTAGGGAAGACATGTATAAATAGATAAATTTTTCTCGACTGTGCGATTTTAGCATGTACCAATTCACAGTACATTAACTATTAAACATTTCCGTTTGTATTTTTTTGGACTAGGTGTTTTCTATATATAATATGTATGTATTTACAAAAAAAATGTGAGTATGTTTATCAGTTGTTAAGTACCTACCCGTAATATAAGCTTCACGCTTAACTTGGGGTTAGATGGCGTTGTGTGATGTTATGATATATTATTTGGCCATTTTGGGTGAAAGAAAAATTAAAAAATAAATATTCATTTTGTTTCCGAAGCATCTAATATATGTCAGTTTTTCACCGCTTAATCATAAATGGTTAAAACATAGAAAATCGAAGTTTGTTATAAGAAAAACCGGAGATATTATTACTCTCCGGAAGGTTGGGAGGTTTAGCCATTATTACCGGAGTCTCTCAGGCAATCCGCATTATCCGGGATGGTTGGGAACCCTAGGTACAACGGTGGATGTCACTATGTGGATTAAAAAAACAAACAGTTTGCATCGGGAATAAATAATTTCTAGCAAATTGGTCCCGTTCATACCAGTGTAATCGACTCATAGTTAGCGACATACGTACTTCATAAAGGTTGACGTTAACGCGTAAATGTTTGTTCATTAGAAGTGGGACTAACACTCACCGATCAACTGACATTTTATTTTCAATCTGTTATAACGACATACTTATATTTACATATATTTTCTATGACATTATGACGTCACGGTTTTATGTGATCAGGATACCTTTTTTGAATACTTTTTTATGTTTTTTCATCAACATCCATCCATAGAGAATAGCGTCCTTTACACTAACCTATAAAATAAATAAGATTCATGAAATATCAATAACTAAGTATTATATTTTTCATAATTGGTCTGCGGGAAAAAAGCTCATTAAGAATACTAGAACAATCGAAAAATTCTACTACTGGACAAAGTCTTAATGAGTCACATTATAGTTGTTTCTGCAAGGCCTAGATCTAAAGGTTGGTTTAGGTCCTAAAAGCTATATGTTGGGACCCACTCAATTTTATGTTTGCCTTTCAAATAAACTACACAAAGATATCCGTAGGCTTTGGCGGCCTTGTATGAATTGACGCATCGTATAATAAGCACGGGTTCAATATCCGTTCTTCCCACCGCAGCCTCATTTACTTGATCTTATACTACCTTAATTGGCCGATCAAACAACCGGACAATACCAGTCATACAGACGCTCACGTAAGTGCCAACTGTATCCGACATATCTCGTTGACTTATGATAATGAAATTAGACAAATCGTTGTTTATTTTCTAATTCGAGAATAAAAAAGCATACATACATACATAGTATATATGTATATACATATATAGCTACAAACAGTCCTAGACTATTGTATCTGTCGACGCTTTTTAATTTCGTGTGTAAAATAAAATTGTGCTTCAAATAAATAAAAATATTATATACAGTTCCAACATTGTTTTTATAAGAAATTAAGAAAGTAGAAACACTTTTAGAGTAATTTTGACATAATATAACAAAGCGTAAAATTTTCCATTTGGCAAAGTTTTGTAATCGGAGTTATTTTAGTCAACCACGTGAAGATTGTTCGAGTTTGACAAGTTACGAATAAGTTAGCATTCAAATGTTTTCATTGCGCAATTGTGCAAAATTTTAAATTCTAAACAAGGAAAGAGTCAACTCGGTAAAGGAAGCCACTTTCATTTACCTCTTCAAAGTTTCTGAAGTTTTTTACTATAAACAATTGAAGCACATGCGAGTAATAGAATTGAACTGACAAATACTATGAAGTTGACAAATGTTTACATTCCTCTGAAAATTTCGTGAAATTTATAAGGATTAAAAGGTTACCTTTACAGTTATAAAAGAGGCCTTTGCCCTTTTTATTTGACCTATTTCGACTTGCGAAAGGTCACCGGTGGAAGCTAGATAATAAATGCGGCGAACCAAGATATCTGGCGCAGAATGAGTTGAGCTGATGACTGATTGACTGCGACATGTTGATGGGATACCTATTTGTTTTACTATTTATAAAATCGGATTACAAATATTAGCTTGCGTAAGGGCGCTGGTAACATTGGAAGGTGTAGGTCATAAGAAAAGTGTGACATCTTGCGTAAAATAAAGGATAGACCGGCCACGACCATAGACAGCAATAAATTGTAGCAATTCTAGGCAATGTAGAATCATTCTTTGTTTTCATATACACTTTCCTTGACCAAGTGCCAAGTGCCTTTAGATTCATCGTTTGGTGCATTTTACAACTCAGCAAACATGTCGAAACAATTTGATACGCAAACAACAAAGATACAAGAGAGGAAATCATTAATTAGTCCCAGCGAACATCCGCCGAAATTTAGAACAACGCTAACTGTCTAATACAACACTCATACAGTTCCAAACAGATGTATGATTGATCTGAATGTTTTTCGTCGATCGTTTGAGAAAACTTTGATTTAAATACTTATGTAAAACAATGAAAATATTGTTTCAACGTTGTAGTTGAACGGGAACAAAAATAAAAATTTTTACACTCTCAGTAAGATTTAAAAAAGTCAAAAGGCATCACATATTTTGCACAAATACAATATTACACTCTCCATTATGTTTTTATATATGTTATATTAATATGTTTATAAATTACAAAGACGAAGAATGCCTTATATGTATTTCATAGTTCTGGAACTAATCTTTTAATTTCAGTTCAGTATTCTTTAAGTTCTTGTAACAAGAATTTACTGGACGAACTGAACAGTTAAATAACTTAACAGACTGACCACTTTACCCTTACATGTAAATGTGACTTGTGTATTAAAAAGATTTATTAAGTCCAGGTTTAAATCCCGATAAGTTTGTAGTACTCCCACTAAATCCTTTGTCATATTAAGCAAGCCTTGTTATAACATTGAACTTACCTACGTTTAAATTTAACACAATTTAATCTACATCGATAACACACTATTATTGGTGCTAATACATACATTTAAAGTCAGTATAGTTGCAAATAAATTCCATTTCTTTCTTGTAATTTACAAACACCACGGTTGTGGCAGGTTTTATGACCATTGCACATAGTTAATTGTTATCAATATAACATATATGAGGATACTTGATGCGTATTTATAGCTTACATTTAATTAACCAGTACATTTAAGCTTTATTTGTCTCTACCTTGAGATGAAGAAGGGATTAACTGATATAATACCTACCTTACAGTAAAAAATGCCTACTGACCTCGAAATTCTTTAAATGAATTCGATGCACTTAATCGAAACACCTGCATTTAACACGAATAAATACAAAATAAAAGAGACAAGTCATAACTTGTCTCTTTTAATTTACTATTATTGGTGCTAATAGCTGTCCCTATTAAAATTAATAACCGCAAAAACTTTGGCTTGAAAATATTAATTCAAGAATGTAATAATTCACGGGTAGCATGTCTTTTTGGTGACACGTCTCATTTGTTCCTGCACAAGTATCGTCGAGAATTTATTAATGTATTTATTGTATTTACGACGATACTAGTTCATATTTTACGTCTAAATGAATAATTTTTCTTGTTTCTTCAGCAAAGGAACTTTGCAACAATTTATAAGGTAGAGATGTACGATGCATTCTGTTTGGAACTGAAATTGGATTCTGTCGGAATCGTGTTAGAAAACCTTTTTCTTAAATACAGTGTTGTCGCTTATGGTTATAAAATTAAGTTTCTTTATCACGAAAATTTTCCATGATTCGTGGTGTAAACTTATTTGGCTTTTAGCTTCAAAAAAGCAAAATGCAAAATCGTGTACCTCTGATACTCTTTTTTAATAAAAGTATCGAAAAATTCAACGACAACCTCAACAAAATTAGAAGTCGCACGTACCCTAACATGCTCGCTGCTCGCTTCATAACGCGCATAATCAATCAAAGATCACCTCGGACGCATCACACGCGGTTGCGCTGCATAAAAAACGCATTACGGCGCGCGCAGGTAGCGGCGCATTCAATCGCTGAGACAATGGCGGCGATGCGCCGGCGCCCGCTGCGCTTTCTAGGGCTGGGAGTCGATACATAATTGATTTAGATTTGATAGCTTTATAAGGCATATTACATAACCCACATGATTTTAAGTGGACAGTACATACATACATATACATATATATACATATTGCGGAGAACCGACGATCAGGATTATTGAGTTACGTACTCAAAAAAAACGTAAAGGGGACCTTAAACTGATCCAAATGGACAAATGACTGAAGAAATGATTTTGACTTTAATCCTCAGTGAAATCTTTAGGCAGTACACAATTGTCTTTGTTTTTTTTTACAACTCAACTGTTGTCTACCAATAAACTTACATCTTATCTTTACAGCATCACCGAGCTATCGGCGAGCGCAGAAGACTCTTGTCTTAATTGAGCCTTGTATTTTATAGGCACTGAATAATGTTAATTTATTTTCCACCGTTGTAGGTAAAGCTTTTACATTTACAGTACCCGGACTGAAAATAAAAGTTTATGTGAACATTGGCAACTAGGAGACGAATGTTTGTCAGATACCATGGAGTTCTGCTTCATTAAGACATTATTAATAATTTACTTATGAAAATGCAATGAACAAGGTTTAAATGGAGTGTAAGCAATGGTGAAATCAGACCAGACTGCCCTCTATAAAATTTAGAAAAGTCCAAATCCAAAAGTAGAGTCCTATCGAAAGATTTGGAAAATCATTGCATTTTCTAGATCAATGTGACAAATTAAGGTTTCTCCTGCCATTGAGGGTCCAGTCTTTAACTTTTGCACGGAAAGTTATTTGAAAAATGAGTTTTGGAAAACATCGGACTTCGATTGTGTTGACAGAAAAACTACTTCACATTACCGTTTTCTAAGTTGGGGCATGTCATATCATATCACTGTGGCTAAGTTGGTGTCAAAGCATGACACCAACTTAGCCCCGCCTTCACTTCATAAAAATCTTGAATATTCACTTCTTTGCACAGAATTCTTACAATTTATAAGCGATCACACCCAAATCAAAGCAATAACAATTTTAGCCTATTTCACGTTCACAGAGCCGTTTTTGTTAAGCCAACATGTCGGGTGTTAAGCGCCATTGTTCGTATGTTATAGCACTAGTTACACAATGGACGTATTATTGTGGTGTTTGTTTAGGACTGGAGTGTCAACCCTGCGGTACATTCCACCGTCTCGCGCGTGGATACCACAGGTTGACAATCTTGATACTTTTTGGACTTAAACTCGAAATATCTTAGGGCAAAATATTATACTTAGGTACTTTAATTATTATTAGGGCAAAATAGGATACATATTTCATTTCATTATATATCATAGATGAAAGTCTTTGACCAATGCGTCCTACCCGAACTAACATATACAGCTGAGACATGGGCACTGGGCATTTCAAACTCACTCAACAGGCAATAGAGCTATCCATGCTCGGAGTCTGTCTCAGGATAAAATATGAAATGGTGTATTTCTTGAGAAAACTAAATTTGCCTTTGTAGCTCAGAAGATCAGCAAGTTTAAATGTCAGTAGTCGCGTACGTCGCAGAGCTGATGGCCGTTGGAGCGAATAAGTTTTGAAATAGTGACCACGTTTTGGCATCACCCTCCAACGCCATGGAGCGTCGTCTTGAAAAAGGTCGTTGGCGGGAGTATCTAAGGAATGCGAAGTTACGAATTATCTGAGACAAAATGGATGATACCTTTATCCAGCAATCGACTGCGATAGGTTAAAGAAAGAGATATATATTTATAATAAAATAAATAATTGGAAAAACTAATTAGTATATACAAGCAGAAACATAAAGTATCAAAAAGTCTAAGTCAGAGTCTTCACTGCGCAAGAGTGGCGCGGCCGGCGCTTTTGTCGATTTACTATCGATTTGTGACTTCACACGAGACCTTGTACATTTACACTTAGGCCTTGCACACATCTCAGGTTTGGGACTATGTCTTCTTTGGACTTTTGTTAAACACTAACCTAAGTATTATTATAGGCATTTCATTAGAAAGGAATCATACAAAAATACTTCATCATCAGCTCATTTATGACATAAATACTTGTATGATTCCAAAAGTGATAATGTAGATATAAATATTTTTTATTCCACAGTAACCAAACTTAGTCATAGGTGCCAGTACGTGATTTTAGCAGGCAATGGCAAATGGGGTCTAAAGAAGCATTCATAGATCTGTTAATTCTGGTGAAAACTTATGTAATTCAGAAAAAAGTATTGTAATTAATCGCTAAATTTCCTACCAACTGTTACTTTCTAAACACCTCTTAAAATCCTGGACCTTACTTTACCATGTCTAAATAAACAGTCATATCTCACAAGACTTATACTTTTTAATCTGCCAAACTTTTCATTATTAAAAATAAGGCAAAGGAAACATAACACAGCCGTGTGATGCCAACCTTACATTATTTTAAAACAATGGCGCCCGCTGAGATGCGCGTGCGCGCCGGCCGCATGCTGGCTGCACGTGTGTGACTAACTACAGATGCGATGTTCCACATGTGTGACAGACAATTGCGCCCTCAGTGCGCTCCCGGTTCGCTGACTACTTATTTACTTAAAACTGCCTATGTGGTCAAATGGTCTGAGCGTTGAGTTGCGCCCTTCGACAATAAACTCACTCACGCAAGAAGTATCCGCGGCAAAATTTAATGCGATTTTTTATCAAAGGTTGAGACTGTTTGATACGGGTTTTAATATCTTTTCAAAAATATAAACAAAAGTTAAACCTTAAAATAATATAAGCACTTATGATTTGGGACCGTCTGAAACCAATAAAAGAATATGGACCATATCAGAGATTGAAAAGCAACGCTTTCACATCCAACATCCAATTATATAGGTAATATGTTTTACCCGGCTGCTAAACGAGGAGACCATGGCAAAACTAATCACTACCGTAGAGGAAGCTCTTGCAGAACTTTTGAAGTGGAAACACGTTTGTTACAAAATTGTATGCTGAATAGAAACGCTAATTGCGTGGTTTGGATCCGAGTTCCAATTGGTGGTAATTGTCAGAGGCCGTTAAGCCTTTTGGAGTCACTCAAACGTTTCATGTTGTATGAAATGTTTGATTTCGAAAAGTTTTATTGTTCGTTTATATTTAGAACTTTACGCTTAAAAGCCAATGGATGAATCAATTCATTACGAAAGTTACTTTGTCAATTCATAATAAGACAGAAAGAAATGTTTATTCTGTGACAGTATACAATATTACCTTAAACAAAAGAACTTAAATCTAAAGACACAGAAAAGGTATACACAGCCTAAGCCATGGTGATGAAGACACCATGAAGCTGGTCTTCCGTGGCTACTTCAAAAAGAGACAATAAGTGTGTTACAGTAAAACAAAGAAATTTTTGATTGGTTTTGAAACCCCTATTCCAAGTACATCTGGCCTCACAGCGTCTCTACCAAATGCGACATTGAACCAAGATAATACTCACCGCAAAGGAATTTTCACTGTACACCTTTAACTATTGTCAGCATATGACGATGCAAACACGGTAAAGTTTATTTTAGTCAACTGTGAACGCCCGGTGGTCCGCGCGTTTCTGTAACTTTTATAGAGCGGTCAGATAATAAATGTTATTACGTGCTTTTAAAGTTCATTTGTGTAATTCGAGGCATTTTTATATTCTCGAACTTTCTACGCAATGAACGAGCTATTTAACTTGTACTTTGTAATTATAATTTAACTCTCTTATAAATAATTTAATGAATGTAGTCTTTTTTACGGGATCATGATGTCCTTGAAAATAGGCCAGCTCGACCGGCGTGATAGGCTTTAGAAAACCTGCGTAAAACAACATGAATGTTGGTTTTTTGTAGATTAAGGCCTGTATTCTGAAAATGAAAATGTAAAGTGTTTATTCAGTTTAGGTCCTTACAGAACACTTATGAAACACGACAGATTCTATAACAAGACTTAACGTTGATCTTTACTTAAATTGAGTTGGTAATAGCGCTCTATACGATAAATAACGACATCCCTTTCTTACTCGATTTAAGTAAGTATCAATGCTTGAGTCTCATTTGAGAGTACGGGCCTTAGACCCAAGCGAATAGAAGGGAACATTTTATCAACAAATACAGTTACCTATTGCAAAGCATAATCCCCTGACGGTAGGGTTGCCAGGTGTAGGATAAAGCAGGACATACGTAGGATTTTTGATTGCTGTCCGGCCAAAATAAGCGGCATCCGGCCTGTTAGGATTTAGGTAGGATTTTTCAATTTCGAAATTCGCGCGCGGATCGAGATCGAATCACGCCGAACGAGTATCGGCGCGACGCGGGGCGCGGCGACCGGCGGCCGCGCGCTCGGCTAGCCGAGTTGACCCGAGAACAGCCGACCGCTGTTTTGAAAAATGTTCTCGCGCCATATGTTTTAAAAAGAATATTGGACGAGTTGTCTGAAATAAAATACATAAGCGCCTCTACCGACGCAAGTAATCATGGTGCTATTAAGTTATTTCCGAATGTTAGGACAAAAAAAATAGTTTTAGACTTTTTATAAAAAAATGGACAAAAAACAAGATGTCCGGATTTTTAACCCAAATGTCAGGACAAACTCACAGGTCTGTCCGGCTTTTGCGTCTGAGGACCTGGTAACCCTACCTGACGGCGAATGCCACGCATATTGGTTTCGGATCACTTCAGTTAATGCGGAGGATACTGAGCGACAGGTACACAAAAAAACCAATGCGTTTGCGAAATAACAGAAAAGCGATCATGCAGAAGGTAACCAGGTGTGTTATTTTAGAATACATATTTACATAATAAATTTTCGTTTTAAATAAATATTATTATTACAGAAAAAAATATCGGATTGTTATTATTTTTATAGAAAAAAAGAAATCAAGTGACTATCAAAATCTATGATAATGTCGTTTTTTATTGCATATATAATTAATTTAACGGAGCTTTCAGGAACCGCTATGCCTATGTTTCAGTATTCATATCTAAATAAATAAAATGTTTGTTGTACTCTGTATTTCGTTCATATAAGCTCCGAGGATTACGATCAGTGTATTCTGATTGATATAGCCTTCCTAGAATGCCAATAAGAATTTTCTAGCAAAATATCATAGATAAGTTATGTCCTTTTATGGTAAAGTAACTTCTTATCTTAAAATTACCTGTAACATCAGCTAGCTGAAGGAGCTTTCATATAAACTGTAGTCCAAATCTAATTACTGTATAATTAAATAAACATCCAGAATAAAGTGACATTCCTGCATCACCATAACATAACATCATCCACGTTCCATATCAAGCGCCACCATTTTTTTTAAACTACACCTGCGTTGTGCCAAATCCCCAAAAAAAGGGCTTTATTTTATATGGTGGTGTTTTGACAGCGGAACCCTTTGACGGTCTTGGGCTATTATTGCATTGCAAATAGGATATATAGCAGAATGACGTCTATTGTAAACCTCTTGCGGTTAATTAGATCTATTGTATTTTTTCTACTTCTGTGCAAACTTGTGGTGTTAAACTATTTGACATTGACAGTTCCACCAAGGGTTTACTTACCATGTACAATTTGATTTAGAACAATGATATTCTGTACATATAAAGGTAGATACGCCATCCTTGCCTCAAAAACGAACCGCCGAAGAGTTTGTACCGCAGTTTGTACTCTTTTGTTTAGGTCAATGTGTTCGAAATTCGAATTATGTGTATGTGGACTGTCACTGCATTCGTAACACTGTTTTCGATTGTTTTGTGAGTATATCACGAATCCATACTTTTTTACATTATTGGTTTAGAATTACTATTTCAACTTTTAGTCGTTATATAGCCTACTTGAAATTAATAGTTTAGCTTATTGTATTCCGATGATAGAGAGTTTAACTAACCTGTGACGTATAGATCTTGTAATTTAATAGCTTACTATTCGTTTGGATTACAACTCTATTCTGTTACGATATTATAGATTATTTTTTAAAATTAATTTACTTGCTTTATACTGATCGAAACAATTACATAAGAATCAAATGCTGGATCAATCTAAAATAATTTGAACCTCTATAATATACAATTGCAACTCTTTGAAATCTATTCACTTAATTCCTATCATAGAGGTTTTAATTAAACAAATTTCATTCAAAAAGGAGTATTTAGAAAGTACACATACTAAATAAATACTTAGGTTTTTCTTATTACACTTAAGATCATAATAATGAAACTGCTCGTCGAGTTTCAATTTCAGATGTATATATATTATTTTTTATCAAGTTTCTTGTCAAAACCTAATAGCGGTTCACAGAATACATATACTTACAAAGTTTGAATAGTGTAGTGTTTATAGTTTCGGAGAAAAAAGGGTGCGACATACGGACGGACAGACAGACAGACATGACGAAT
>PQWD01011592.1:0-32386 GCA_019425675.1 Leucinodes orbonalis | reverse complement strand
ACTTGCCCGGAAATTTGTTTTCGACCAACGCAAACAGTCATGCATGCTATCGTTTCCCTTAAAAATACCAAGAAAAAGTCCACGACAGCATATTATGTCTATTTAATTTTAAACAATTATAATTTACATGTTCATTGCAAAGAAGAGACAGCAAAGCTAAGATATTAGTTGGAAATTTAGAGAAAAGTATAGAAATTTGTAGCAATTTAAAAAAAATGTGTTGATTATAAAGAAGAAAGGAAGAGATAAAAGAAAAGAGTGAAGGTAAGGAAGGAAACATTGTATTTGCCAAGTGTTTGAAATTGTTTTACTTAAACTTGAATACTTTACATTAAGTACTTAAATACTTTACATTGCATCAAAATTTGAATCATTCGATTGTACTATCTTAGGAGAGATCATATTTAACATAACAAAGAAGCGGATTAAAATTAGCGTAATCCCAAAGTAAACACTCCACGCGGACGAAGTCGCATGCAAAAGCTAGTGTAAGAATAAAGAAGATCATTTTTTCTGGTAAGATCGTCAGTAGGAGCAAATGCGTCGTAAAATCCAAATTAGACATTACGCTTTATGTTAAGCAACGATACGGCCGGAGATGGATCATGCATAGCTGAAAACAGCCAGTCTCTAAAAGGGCCCAGATAATATTTAGGGATCACGCTCGCATGCAAAGAGTTTGTTTCTGTACGCATTATGAATATTGAACTTCAACTATTCGTGCGGGATGTATGGTAAAATTCAGCATATAAGGATATAAAGAACTCTCCAACTGCTGTTGACTACGATATGTTGAACACAAGACAAGAAGATTATTGCACAGTTTCAACGAATGGGAGCTATTCATTAAGTGGTTCTCTTAGCAATTCAATTTCTTCCCTTTGGTTCATGTGCAGTTAATTAAGCAGAGGCATTAACTAAATTAAAATTTAATTTTAACTAACTTACGGCCGGATGGCTTGAGTTTGATTCCATGGAGGATGGGCCGGGTGCTAGTATGGGATGCAACTTGTGCAGACACGCTGGCCCCTTCCCATCTACATGGTACAAACAACAGAGCTGGTGCGGCTTGTGAAGCGGCTGAAAAAGCCAAAGCATGCAAATACAGGGGTCTGGGCTCCGAATATGATTTTGTTCCGTTCGGTGTCGAGACCCTTGGTCCGTGGGGTCCTAGTGCTTTGAGGCTTTTCAAAGAGATTTCCAAAAGGTTAGTCGACGTCACAGGTGACCGAAGATCTGGCAGCTACCTTGCCAGGACAAAGAATCAGTTTGGTAATCCAAAGGGGTAACGCTGCCAGTATTTTCGGAACTTTGCCGAAAGGGACTTCTTTTAATTATATTTTTTAGTTTTAATTATTTATTTTTAAGTGTTTAGGGTGTAATATATTTTAGTTACCGAATAATGTAATGAACTAACATAGTTTTAAGTAATTCAATGTACTTTACTAACACTTTATGGATCTAGCATGTTCTGAAATAAATAATTATTATTATTACTTACGGAGTTCTATTTCTTTGTATAGATAATACGATGACAACGATTTATAATAGCATATACAGTAATTCTTTTTATATTACTCGGTACTGAGTCATCATAGGTCCACTGTAGTGCCAGATATCGCCCGTAAAATAGAAGTGTTTTGCACTTTTATGTTTCGAGATGAGGGTGCCGTAGATAGTAAAATTACTGGGTAAATTATTTTCCATCAGCACCGTTTACTGAGTGTCCATTTCCTTCAATACTGCATTTGTCATGGTCAGGCGTATCATTGTCACGAAGTGAGCAAACTGACCGTCCTATTGACTACACGACATAAAAAATTTAATAACAGCTGGTAAGCTGTACCTATATTACCTATCCATCTACTTGTTCTAAAACAATCCATAAAATCTCCTCTGATAACGTGATTTCGATCATTATACTGTGTGATCCTAGATGGAATATAAGGGTTTCCAAAATACATAATATTGGACTCAAGCCAGCCTCATATTCTGTTGAATAGCAAACGAAGCAAGTGCATCTTTTGAGCAACATATACGCACTGAACCAGTGCGATGGGTGCGAACCAGAACTCATCAACCATGTTGCAAGTCATTGTGATTAATGTATTATGCCGAGCAGTAGTTTAGTTGTCATTGGGTACACTATATGGTATACTCCAAGCGGCCGCCCCTAATGCTGCCGTAAACGTGTACTCGTAGCTACTTATTTGCACGATTTTAAAATTAAGTATATAAGCAAAACATTGTAATGATGTGCGCGTTTGGTTTCGACCAGTGAATGAGAGTTCCCATTCATCATATTTCCTTTTCCCGCTCCTTTTTAAAGATTAACAACACACTTGTAGCTCCTTCCAAGTTACGATGACCCATGGTTGGCGAAATCACATAGGTGAATCTTCAATTCGGTTCCCAAAAAGCGCTATGTTAAGTCATTATCATCATTCGCCAATTAAGTTCTATTGCGAGACAGAGGCCTTCCCGCACAGAATAGCTATGATGAGATGGGGCCGTAACCTACCACGTGGGCCTAATGCAGCTTGGTTAAAGACTGGTGTATTATGTAGAGTACCGTGACCGACGTCTTAACGTGCCTCCTGAATCACGAAACGTCTTCCTTTTTAGACAATCAGATGAGATCATGGTGAAGTCTGCGTACTAACCAAAACGAAAAACTTCCAAAAGCGTTTTAGAACTACGAGATCATGCAGCAATCTAAGCCCAGATAACGCCCAGATGTATCAAGTACCTTATCTAAATAGCCGGTGACAATCAAGCTAACTGCTGAATGTAGTGAAGCGTTTTACAATAATTCCATTCTTGGCAAGTGGGTGGATTTATAAAATCGTATGGTGACCTATAATTTAAGCAATTATACATATCACAATTTATTATTTTATAATAAGTCTACACTACACTCAGATACCCCAGCCAATAAGCTGCCTCAGGAGACAGATTGTGGTGGAATCTCAGTCCAGCGCCCAATCCATGGAAATGCAGGGATTGGGCGCCGCTGAGTTACAATGTTCCATGGTTAGGCCTTCTTCACAACAATCAAGTCTGTATCTTGCCAACCCAAAAGTAGTTACAAAGGCCATGCCCTGATCTAAGCCTATTTAACTTACACCAAGGTTTACGAGGCAGATCGAAGCCCTTGGGTTTTCTATTGGGTTTACTCCTTGGACAAGTAAACCATGTGATTCCGCATTCCATTCTTTCCTCCAGCAGATATCGGTGTCATAATGAGTGAGATTCTTCTGCGGTGCTAGAAAGATGACGGGGCTTAAGCCTGGTAGGTATAAAATTGAGCATGAGCATGAAAAAATATGAAGCTATTATTTTATCCTTTTTTTTAATGCTTTCTTCCGGCGCTCAAGCAGATGGATTAGTGATAGCGAAAGATTATAATACCTGATACCCGGACTCTTTTTAAACTGAGCTGCCTTTGGTTCCAATGGTAGCAGCAGAGGAATTAAAGTTGGTGACAGATGCTTTATAATTGGTATGCCGTCACCATATGGAATTTCCTAATATTAATCTGCCATCATTGAACAAATATAGAACTTGGTCATGAATTAAAAAAAAAACTTGTTCACAACAAGCGTACAAAATTTATATAACAAACTTATAGAAATTAATGAAAAACCTGAACCAAAGCAAGCAAAGCAAAATTCTCTGGTGAGCTAAAAGCATGAGGTTACTCGCAACGTCTCACGCGATATAACACAGATGTCGCTGAAGCGAGTTGAATTGCGGAAGCATTTTATGAGGAGTTCATGGGGCTCGAAATATTATACTTCGTATTGATAAACATTTTTTAAAAAGTTTTTTAAACCCCTGCTTTTACTCGTACACTTACTGCTTACACTCCTGTATAGAATTTCTCAGAGGTTTTACATTTTTAATGATTCGTTAGAAACAAATCACTGAAATAAAATAATAATGAAATAGTAGATCGACTCTGAGCATCTGTTTCAAAGTTCGATTACTCTGGCCTCCCTTCATCAAACCCTGACTTCTTTAAAATGAGACCACCTCTAAAGAATCTTCTTTCCAGCAAAAAAATAATCATCAATATCGGTTTATACACGACGAAGATATCCGAGAACAAACACAAAAAAAGGATATATACTATCGAATTGTGTAACCTCCTTTTTTGAAGTCGGTTAAAAACATATCACGGCTTTTACATAGCCCACTTTGCACATCATTTAAGTGACTTGTTGCATAAATCGATTATTTATGATTACAAATGTTCACGCTGGTCATGTAAGGACCTATAAGGACGTTTTAACCAGTTACATGACGTGTTGGAAGTAAACTGATGATAGCCTGAGAAAAGACTGAAGACCTGCAAATGTTAAGTTTTTTTACAACGTGCATATCCTACCATAAATGTCTGTGCATACTACTGCTGTTGTATAAGGTTTAAGTATAGGTAAACACTTCCTCACATACCATATCCGGTAATCCTGCCTCTAATTGGATTCTTACACGACAATTGAAGATGCGAACGTAGAAAAGGCAATTCTGATGAGCGAATTGTTTTGCGAATTTTTATCAAGTATACTTTAAATCGACGACTTGCGAAAGGTCGCTGGTGGAGGCTGGATGAGAAAAGTGGAGGACCGAGATATCTGGCGCAAAATGGGGGAGGTTTTTAACTCCCGTAATAATATAATATAAAATTAGGTGCCATTCACAATATTTATTTTGCAGCGTATCATGCTCAGCAAAATAAAATTCGCTGAATGCTGCAAACCTCTTAGGAAGTCGACTCATGTAAGGCACTCAAAAATAAGTTATTTGCAAGCGTCCCACCCTCATTGGATGGGTAATTTCTTTAACAGTCTCCAGCGGTGACGCGTCACGTCCGTAAAGACACTTCGCATGCGAGATAATAAAAAGTTAACGGGTTTGATGCAGGAGTCGTACAAAAACGATAGATATATTGCAGAAGCTCGCTGTTTTGATGCTACAAGGCTTTTCAGTTTATTTTGTTAGATCATAATATAAATATATTGTAGTAACAGTAGGTACTGTATACATTAGTGAACTTTCAAACAATAATGGGACATGGGATAAAAGCATGGAAAAAATGTATACCAGCCATACAGTATGTTGTTTCCTCTTCCTCTCCCAAAGATTTAGAGAATAGGAAAACCTTCTGTGCCAATCAAGTGCGGGCTGGTCGCCTATTTCATGTTTTATGTTTAGCCAGATATTTCAAGGGCTAGATTCTAGATAGATCTTCCCATCTCGTCTGATAACATCATTAATCAGATACAATTTCGAAATAACATATACTCGTATTAGTACTATATAATATATTCTTTATAATATATTCTACAGAAATTTTTCAGAGTAGTATGTTCTATTCGGTAGAGTATGATTCTCAAAGCAAAGCTCTAAGTATGGTTTTCGCCAGAAAACATTGGTGCTGTTGGCCGCAGATGGCCTTAACAGCTTCACCGGGCAATTGGCGAGCGCAGATGGCTCTTTATTTATATGCCTTCTATGATGTATTTAGAAATTTGTAGCTCTCATTGATATTGTTGGATTATTGAATTGCTAGCTTCATTTGACATTCATAAGTGTCTTTATGGACCTAAACTGAATAAACACTTTTCATTTCAGTGTTTTGCTTTTGATAAAAAAAAAATGTTTACATACATGTGGGTCATAATTAGTGTCCTAGATTTAAGATGTTGTGAATATATACGGAATTGTATAATTATGGTGAGAAATAAACGTTATTTATTATTATTATTTCATTTCATTTCAATTAACGGTTTAGTGGCGGATCACTTACATCCAGGCGAGCGAACTTCGTCGAACGTCCCGGCAAAATATTGACGTAAAAAACCTCATCATATCATCCACAACTCATTATACGACCCCACCGGGGTGCACGAGCCTACCCGTAAAGGGACTTTAGTCATCCACGTGGGCCTAGTGCGCATTGGCCATCTTCACGCACAACCTTTGAATCGCAGGTAAGAGCGTGATAAAGATATTGGTACGTGGTGGAATTAGAAACTGAACCCTCCAGGTTGGAAGGTAAAAGTTCACACCAATGAGCAACCCACGATCTACATCAATAATCCACCGACGCTCTACAAAAACAAAACTCAATCTAAACTAAATCTGTATCAATAAAACTTTTGTTTTATTTCTTTATCAGAATTAATCGTTACCGACACATTTGGAGAAAATACGAAGCCGTGCAAAGTTTTTATGGCTTATAATAAATTTGTACGTAAAGTGGTCGCCATTTATATCTAATAGGATATTATATTTAGAAGCTTTGAGTATTTATCATTAATATTATGAATTTTATAGCTTTTTTATTTTTACCAAGATACGTTTTCATTGTTATCTTCTATTAAGTGTAATACACCTATGCTAGAACAGGGCTCTTTTTCTCAACACTTCATAACATATTTAAGGTTTGAACGGTACAAATATTTACAGAGGAGCGAACAAAACCGTTGCCAACCTTTACAAAGGGCCAGGGAAAGGAAAAATAGGGAAAGGAAGAGTTTTTGAACGTGTGGGACGTGACATCATAAAATATGGTATAACCAAATCCTGAGTTTGATCATTTAGAACTTAACATTTTAATAGATATAATTTTTTCACAGTAGTTTAAAATTCTGCGTGTTAAAACTAACCCAGCCTCGGAATTTAACGTCTTTTCTATAGAAAAAAAGACAATAAATTTAATATTATATATTAATAATTTTAATGTTGACAACCCATTTAGTGTTGCGGTTGAGATGTCGGCTGCAACGCCAAGGATTTCAGGTTCTATCCCCGGGCAATACAAACATTTGTGTGCATGAACATGTCTGTTTGTAATGGTCTGGGTGTTTTACAATGTATAATGTATGTATTTACAAAAAAAATAATGTATATAAGTATGTATATTTATCCTTTGTTTAGTACCCATAATACAGGCTTCACGCTTAACTTGGGGATAGATGGCGCTGTGTGAACGTCAGTGGATATTTATTTATTTATATTATGTATAGTCCTTACTTATAATACTATTAGACTGGTAAAAAATATAAGTCTAATAACTGGTATAAAGCTTAACAAATTTTGCCGAAAGCACCGGGAACCGCTTCTAAATGAATTCACCGACAGGATAACACAGATGTCGCTGGAGCCAGTTGAATCGCGCTAGCATTTTGATATCAGAATTGATACCGTCTAGATGAAATGCTTTATAATCGTATATGTACTTTAACACTTTATACATTACCTGAGAGTAATTATTTTTGCAAGCAGGGCTTTGTAAAAACAACCCTGCTTTAATTATAATGTTTGCTCCATTTTCATCTTGAAAATGAAAGCTTTATCACAGGCACGTGACTAAGCCCTTGTATGTAGAAAGAAATATTACGCAGTACGGGAAACATTACGTTTATTAAGTGAAATTAAGTGTCAATTAAATCAGTGTACACAAAACGAGAGATGACTCATTTTGGCTGAAAGTCGGCTATTTCACCAAGGGTTCCGAGAACGATCCTCTGGTAGTACAAAAAATTGTGTGCATGAAACATATCTATTTCTATGTTTAATATGTATTTATTTCCAAAAAATTACGCGATTATATTTAGCCCTTGTTTAGAACTTATATTACAGGCGAAGGTATGATAATATAATAATGTGCACAGTTAAACAGTCATTGGATTTTCTATAGGTAACCAGAATGTAGAAAGTAGGCATATTTATTTCAAATGCTTTGATATTAGTGCCAATTTTATAGGAATAAAAAATACTTTAGTATTATTTTGAAATAATATGGCAAACTCGATAGACTAGGGTTCATCTAGGTAAACATTTTTAAGGAAGTTATTGATATGACCTTGAAGGGTTTATGCGGTCTGCGTTAGAGGGCCTAACGTTGCTATGGCCGTTACCAATTTATTATTCTTTGACCATTTTATAAATTCGCACTCTTAACAATATCAAACAAGTGTGTGTTATTTATAATGTCTTGTATAAAATTATGTAATTCATGATACTCGTTGGCTGTTAGTGAACAGTTATTGTCACCATTTCTTATTTTCCCCACATGTTTTTATCATTTTGTTCCTTACTTTAACATAAAACTTCACTTTTTACATAGGTAATTTTTTAGTGATCTTATTTTAACTGTATATTATTTAATTTCTGTGTTGCACTCGTTAACGCTTAAGCGTGCCTTTTTGGACACTTTTTGACAGTATTTCTACGAATTTACTATTTCATCCAAGTCACTTTTATTTTAAGTATATAACCTCATTCTTATAAGGTAAGATAAGATAAGATTGAAATAACTGACCGACTGAAGTCAATTGTAGAATATAAGATCTTAACTGTCTTAAAACTTACCGCTAGTCCTCTTTTCCTTGTGACAGATTGGTGATGACTATTGGGGATGACTTGTACAGACGGTATGGCTCCGTCGGCAGACGAGAGTATAGCAGGACCACTGGTTCGTTCCGGTGACTTCCTCACGGTCCTTCCACGAAACAGGAACATTTCTTAATATCTAAATCATAAACAAAGGTCATCATTTATTTTTCTATCAATCCATAAGAGGATATGTTTGCGTAGTATCGATTTGTGCATACTTAAAATATACTACTAAAAGCCGGCTTTTAGTGGTATTCATTTCGTAGTTTTCATTTTATTTTAATAATTTACGTTAGCTTTGTATTTTAATTTATTTACAATTTCAACAGAATATTTGAGAATTATTTGGCTTTCAAGAGAATGAACGTAGTGTTTACTTCCAATCAACCGATACATATATGTGCAAGATACCTTATATTATTATGTATCAGTTGTTTGGAAGATATCACTCGGAGCGTTAAGGGCGCCTCTGCCATTGTTTTATTTGATATTATTTTTGTTTGCATTTACTCTAAATTATGAGCAATAAAGGATGGTAATATCCTGCCTCTAGATGCTTATTTATTATAAATGTAACTATGTTAGAATCAACTTTTAACTTTTTAAACTGAGACGTGACCGAATGACCAATATTTAAAATATTATATAGTTATTGTTAAATATTAAGATCTCTTTAAAATCACTTCGTCGTTTAAAGAGCTAGAATAGAGAGCTCCTCTAGAACCGAAATCAATTTTAAATAATATAGAAATGCATAGAAATAATTTCATTTCAAAGAATAACAAGATAATTATTTCTAATTTATGAATAATACTTCATGATAATTATATTACTATGAGAATTAATTATAAATTTACTAAATTGATGATCGATAAAATACGCTTATACAATGCTGATAGCAATCTTCCTCGGGGACCCATACAATTTAGTGAAAGCTACACAAACCCCATTTGGTATAATTGAGTTAGAGATTCGATAAGTTTCCTAATAGAGTTAAGAGATTCGTTCAAAATATTCGTAGTGTACCGTTTGTTGATTTATAATGAAGATGACATGTTACGTTAAGTTTACGTAAAATAAAACGAATACGAATTATTTCGTTTAGGCAAACAATAAGCATGAGGCCAAGTAGGTAGTAGGTTTTAGTTGGTAGTTAAGTAATAAGACGCGAATTTTTACTAAATAAAATTCCGAAGTTTCTGTTTTTTCTGATCTTTTATCGTCATTAGTCTATAACGTATTTCGAGAGATGACTTAACCCAAATGCGGACTTTATGCGAATTGGGTTCTGGACTTTAAGTAGGCATCATTTAACTTATCGCAATATTGATAATTACTATTATCAATTTGCAGTTCCATATTTTTTTTATACTAAGATTTCAACACACTAATAATTATATAACAAATCGACATTGTGAAAAACATATGCCTAAAGACTTGTATTAGGTCATCCTTCAAAGAACTGTCAAAGTGCACAGAAGTGATAAACTATTTGTAGATAACAATATACAGAGGTATATGAGACTTTCACCAATTTAATTAATTAAAACATTTAAGTTTGTCATGGGACTGTAGACAGTTACTTCAAAACCTATTATAAGTACCTTAGAAAAGATAAACACTATTAAGATTACCTTGCAATTGACAAAAAGAACTGAAATCCCAACAAAAAATCTTGTAAAATGTTACCTAGATGACCACATAAGGTTTGCCTTGTGAAAAAGATATGAGATCTTATGTAGAGCAAAGCTTCTGAATCTACACGGCCTAACTCTACCGACCCTAATTTAACAAATTCTACATATAGATAACATTTCGATGTTTGATATCTTTCTCAGAAGTCACTAATTTCATTCTCAGCCGCTGGTTTTACTTGGCTATGTTTGTAAAATATCTAACGGCCAGGACGCGTTTTATAGTGCAAAATATTTCGAATCGATTGACCCCTTCAATAAATTCGTCAAGTCATAGTCTCGGAAAACAATTGACTGGCGTGGCTGACAATATTTTAAAAAACCTGTAGTTATGTTGGAATTTTGTATTTTTATAATTAGTTGTAAGTATTAATTTCAACCTTTTTATAAATTTTGAAAGGATGATAACGGAACATGGTAAAATTATGTAAAGATTTGCAAATTTGTAACAGATTATTAAAAACTTTACTCTTTTAAAGTTGAAACGCTTAAAACTTTTATACTAACCCAGATATGTTTGCACCCTGCCAGACATAAAAGATAATCTCGTTTGTTAACTCTGCTCCTCCTCCATTGATTTAAAAATAACTTAAATAACTTCTTCAAGAACAAGAGCAGATCTAGAACCTAAGTACCTGATAATATTACATCTCGTTTCGATATCGTTCATACCGTATATACATATTTTAATGATTCCTTCACGATAGTTATAAGTGTGCATTCTAAGAAATATTAAATGTGTTGAAATATTTCCTATATATTCAACTTGCTTCCATTACCTTGCAATGTTAGGTGTCTCCAATAATTTAGACGCTACAATTGTATGGTTATAGTAATAATTGTGATGAGTTCTGTATCAACATTCGTTCATTGTGCTAATGGACCACGCCCTAGGTAAGCTTCGAAGCCTCCACAGACTTGCGTGGGTCAATTTCTCATATAGCATTTCATCGCGAGCACTGCTGTTTACAACTGGAAGGTACAATAAAACAATAACGGCAATGTGTTTTAAGTCTATGGCTAATGAGTCATTTTATAAAATTTATCAAAATCACCTCGACCAATAAGGCCTATATCTTTTCAAACAAATATCTTTAGTGACACTTTTGTAATTTTTGAATTTGTCAACAGCCCTAAAAAGAAGGATTCAAAAAATACGGACGTTCTAATTTAATTTTTTAGGACCGTTGGTGGCTCATATGTGTGGACTGTTGTCGTCTGATCTGGAGGGTGCAGGTTCAAATCCTACCGTATCAATATCGTATACCGTATCGTATACCGTAAATCCGAATTTCCAGAATTATATGCACGTTAATCCGACGCTCTTACGATGAAGGTAAACATCGTGAGGAAACCTGCCTAAAAAGACATTTTAATAGTTTGGGGGTATCTGGCAAAGGGTTGAAACCATAATAAGTGACAGGCAATGGGCAACGTAAGTTTTAATGTTGTTACGAATTAATGTATAGGCAAATTGAGCTTCACAATAAAATCACACAGCGCCATCTAGTCCCAAACTAAGGATTTAGCCTACTGTACTACTTAGTAACTGATAAACATGCTTTTTTTATATACATACATATTGTACTAAGAAAACATCCAATACGAACTGACGTGTTCATGCCCACAAATGTTTGTACTGCCCGGGGATCGAACCCGGAACCGTTGGTGTAGTAACTGACGTCTCAACCGTTACACCAAATGGGTCGGCATTTGGTGTAATCATTGCAACGACACTACAGCCTACTAGACTTCTAATGCAAGGCAAATACTTTCAGACAACACGTTAGACTTATACGTCTTACTCAAGACACCGATCGCGTAATCTCTTTTAGTATCGACCAAATCCGTGACCCGTCTACATCTCTCGTATTTCTGTACAACGAAGTGGTGTGAAAAATGTAGACAATTATTTAATTTTTAAAAAGACATATCTGTACAACGAAATGGTGTGAAAAATGTAGACAATTATTTAATTTTTAAAAAGACAGGTTAATTTTTCTTAGGAAAGCCAATTTTAAGATTATTATGGTCAAGAATCAATTTATTCTAGGACCATAAATAAGTGGAAGGATGACTAAAATAACAACTGCACTGCATATCTTCATTCCTTTTTCCTTAACGTATTTAATAGTGGGTGAGAAAGAGACATGTGTTACGAGTCGTTTCATTATCTGGTATGTTGTCACAACTTGATTTGATTGATGAATTTGCTAGTGAAAGGAATGAATTATTATATTTTATCGATAGTTATGGTATCTGAAAATATTGATAATGAGCTCTAGCGAAGGTACTAAATATTTGGCTTTCGACATGGAGGTCGTGGGTTGAATTCTCACGGGATTACTATTATGTAAACTTTGATGGCGTCCTTCTCGAGGTTTTGCAAGAATATGTTTCCTTAGACCAAACTTTCTAACTTAGCCGTAAAAACTTCGTGAGGGAAGCTAGGAGCACTTCAACATGCTGATCCGGCGGGCTATGTCGGTAACTTTAGTTCTCTTACGGATTAAATCATTTCTAATCTCATCCCTAAGAGAGACCCCGAGTATAGCTCGCTCCATTGCGAGTTGAGTGACTTTGAACTTGTGAACCAATCCCGCAGTCAGTGTCCATTTTTCAGCTGCGTATATTAGTACGGGTAGGACGCATTGCTCAAGACTTTTGTCATTAATACCACACGATTGGGAACGATGAAAAAAAATTGATGTTCCGTTCAATGTATGGAGAGCCCAAAATGTATATATTTTTTTCAAGTTTCTTGTCAAAACCTTATAGCAGTTCACAGAATAATACTTACAGAATTTGAATAGTGTAGTGCTGATAGTTTCGGAGAAAAAATGGTGTGATATACGGACGGATCGACAGACATACATCTATGAGGACATCAATCTATGAGGGTTTCGTTTTTTTGCCATTTGGCTACGGAACCCTAAAACCTGCATCCAAATCCGTTGCGTAGTTTTAAAGATTTAATATAGGAACTGAAAAAGCGACTATGTTATATACTATGTAGTGATAATGGTATCTGGAAATATTGTTAATGTGCACGCTAGACGTGAGTCTAAACATTCGGCCCTCGATCTGAAGGTAGTGGGTTCGATTCTCACGGGGTAAATATTATGTCAGAAATAAAATATATTATAATAATATTATTTTTATTGATTTACAGATTAACTTCAATTGTTAGTGTTCCGTATTATATTACTAAACTACACATCCTGTACGTCCATCTATTCGGTATTTTAGTTTTGAGTATAGTAACAGGTGTTTTAAATCCGTGAAAATTTAAACTGGGGCACCATCATGGTTATAAAAAGATGGTGGATTAGATAGATAGGATAGTTGAATAAAATAAACATTTAAGTGAGATTTCAATACAGCAAACGCGTTTAATTTTTCACAAAATGTTATGAGTAACTCACTCTTGAGTTGAACTCAAGATTGCCGACGCATTCATTGGCCGGCTTTTTATACCTGCTCACCCAATGAGCCAGACGCTTCGAAGCCATCTACCTATCTCCTTAATATATATAACTCAAAGGTGACTAAATGACTGACTGACATAGTGATCTATCAATGCACAAACCACAAGACGGGTCGGGCTGAAATTTAACATGCAGGTAAAAACGCAGGCATTCGCTAAGACAGGATTTAAGGTAAAGCTACTATGGATGTAGAAATCTCCTTTAAGAATGTTGATGAATTCCATCCCTAAGGATACAAAACAGGCGATAAAAAATAATACTCCTTAACGCGAGCGAAGCCGCAAGCAATAGGTAGTTCTACATAATTTGCAGGATAGCGGGAGCGCTGCTCAGCTTGAAGGTTCTAATATAATAATAATAATAATAACATAACGTTAACACTTACAGATTAAACATTCGAAAAAAGGCCTCTGTGCTGTTGGCTTCGGCCCCACACATGCCTTCCAAAGGACCGGGCCACTACTTGGCCCGTGAATCTTAAGGATTTCGAAAACATAATAATAATAAGTGATTTTAAATACTTGCAGAATTGTCAGAAACTTTTTCAAATTATGATGATAATATGTCAAATACATGCCCATTTCAGCAACACATATCAGACCATGTCCAGCCCACACCCAACACATACAATAGTAGCTATCCCATCACAAAGTAATAATATCTTGCTGAATCAAGATGAAAACCGTACTTTTAGGATTTAGAAGGATAGTACTTGGCTTTGGCCCGTATTATTCTTAAAACCGACTAATGTCGAGCATTATAAAATGGAAATTAATAATAATAAAATAATTATGATAATATTGTGCAAATTGTACATACTTTTGCACTATTTCCTTGCCATTGTACAACAGATGCTGCACTGTGAATGTATCCTCGATCTGAACTCTGAAAATTATTTATAATTGGAAAGGTTTCGTTTTTGTGTTGTTTATTAATAGCAGATATTCAATTGGTTCAGCTTCGGACAAATTTAATGAAGGCACAGCATCAAATTTTAATCTCCTTTTTAAAGAAAATTCATTTTGCAAATAATTGTCGGGACAGAAGTGCTTAGAACAGATCCTACTGTGTGGCTTTCAGTTCCAGTCAGGTCTCCCGACTCGTCTTATCCATTCTTGTTTTATAATTTCATTCTTTGGGAAACTGTAATATTATAATAACCTTAATATATCTGCTGATGTTGCTTCGCCGGAAAGCCTAACTCAAATATCGATATGTAAAAGCCACATCACTAGTTGAAATGTTTACCTAGAAAATTAAATGGGGATGTTTTGAGAAAAAGTAGACAATACTGTTTTGGCTTTATTTGAAAGTACAACTATAAGTAAGAACATTTTATCATAGTTTACACATTTCCTGATTTATTTAATATAAATTTAATCAAAAACTCACGAATGAAAGTGAATCTTTTCACCATGCTTTCTTTCTTCCTGATGTGAAAACAACCGTCAATAACCAAGACATGTTTTTATAATCTAAAACACTTCATAAGAACGAGTTTTTAGTATAATAAATCATATCTGAGCCAATCTGGTGCAAATTACACAGAAAATATTTTCTTATAATCAGGAGCGCCAAACCACTGACAGTACTATAATCCGGCCATGTGAAGCAAGGTGTCAAACTGTTTTAACAATCTTTAACAATGTACGTCAAAATGAGATTTTAATTTGGTAGTATGTGAATGACTCCAATGACATAACAGATGTGACGACCTGCTAATTATGAGAACAATGATCAGTTTGCTGTCTCAGTTTTCGCCTACGCAAAATCGTGTAGGGAGTGAGAGCATCAGGTTAAGTTTTTAATCGCTATTTTAAACCCGGATTCTATGCTGTAGTTCTAATTCTATGATATTATTCAAAGCTCAAATTACGCTGGACTGAATTCGTAACCATGGCATTTGTTTATCAGTTCATCCCTTTCTTTCTAATGTAAATAAATAGTGCTTAACCTTTCTTTCATTAGTGTCATGCGTTACTAAGGCTGTGACATTACTAGTGGGATTTAGATAACGGGTAATATACGAGTGCGTAATAGACTTTTAGTTTAACTTTAGTTGTTGCAACAACTCATATCGGTAGGTACAATAATTTTAATATTATTATAAGTATTGAATGTTAACTTTTTATTTATAAATATATTCCACATATTCCAAAACACATGAAATTTATCTGTAAAAGTTATTCATTTGACTGTTGCAACTAACATTAGTACTTTGCGAGATTCATCGGCCCGCGCACCGTACGACTCCAAAATCGAGGCGCTACTACAGCCTAAACGATCATAGATAGCTAAATTCTGTTTGTTGCTTTGTTTTGTTTGCTAATGTTGACTAATTCAATACCGAGAGAGACCTTTTCTTTCACCATCTTCTAATTTTTTTGAAGACAGTTATTTTGACTCTACATTAAATCACATAGCTCTAAAATTTATACAATAGCGATGTCGTAGTTTTGCTGAAAATGTTAAAATATGAATGTGGAGTGCTATTCAAAACAAAATATGCCTGGTAAAGTGTAATTGAAAAATCATTTAGTCTGTGTTTCCTAGAACGACTCCGCAGACATAGGTTTTCGTATTCAGAGAACATGTAACAATCAAAATGACGTGAGTTAAATGTAAAATGACACTTTATGGTAGAAAAAGTATATCACGAGGTTTTCTGACAAAATCTTTGATGCAGTAACCTGCAGTTTGAATAATTAATACATAATTAATCAATTCGCGTCGGTGGCTCAATGGTGTGGACTGTTGCCCTTCTACCGGGAGGGCTGAGGATCAAATCCCGCACGTACCAATATATTTACGAATTTTCGAAATTATACGTACGATATCCGACGCCCTTACGGTGAAGGCAAACATCGTGAGGAAATCTGCGCACGCCTCCGAAGAGATTCAATGGTTGGATGTGAGTCGGCCAATCCGCACAAGGCCCGCGTGAACGACTAAGGCCTAAACACCCCTACGTATAGGCTCGTGCCCTTGGTGGGGACGTTTAATAAGCTGATAATGATGATGGATCAATTTTAAGGATAATTTCAAAAAAATATAAAAAGTCTTCAAATAATTTGAATTGATAAATTAATAATGTATTTTTTTTTTCATAATATCCTTTAGAATAAAATAAGCACTGGTATATTTTTACTATACTTCCCATCACTAGTTGTCATCCATGTAATGGCGGGAATTTGAATCGCCGAATCAGCATGCATATTTTCCTCTCCCCCCGCTTCGGGGCATTGACAGAATTATTTGTTCGAGAAATTTAAACATTAAGCGTCTAGTAGGTTAGTGGTCGTTGAATCGTGTGAATAGACTTTTGAACAACTTTCCTATCTGATACTGGCAAAGCCATCAGTGCGCAGGGTGGTCCGAGATCCATCTTTCTTGGCCTCATTTTTAATAACCAAGTTTAAAAATGTCAGTTCGTCGGGTAGAAATTTGACTCGAATAAATAATGTATCGCCGCCACGGAAGGCTATTTAATAGACCTCCCGAAGACGTGGTTTATTGCTGGAATAAATAAGGCAGAGAATCGCTGGTTGCAGGGAATCGAGTTGAAAAGGGACTACGTGAAACACTTAATTTTTAAATTTTCAAATTTTTTGTATTTTATTTTATAGGCTAAGTACTTATCGGACCACCCTCTTATAATGAAATCACGAAGTTCCATCGTTATCAATATGTAATATCAAACTATTATGCGAATAATAATAATGATATGTTTTCGCAGCCTATTACGACAAACATCAATTTCAATAAATCCAAACCTGCCATTCTTGAAGAAGAGATCCTAATTTGTGAGATATGAAAGTATTTATGGCTTTTTAGATACATAAGCTACATTGACAACAATTCGACACAAAATTAACTCACTATTTAAAAAAAAACAACTTTATAATGTTACAGGATTTTAAAGAATACTCGTTACCAAATACCTACATGTACGATTAGTAATGATTGAAGATACACCCAAGACAGATAAGCGACTCCTCGTAGTATTTGTTAGGTTTTTACATTATTTTACCATCAAAAGAGATAACATCTATTTTTACAATTTTATGAGTTTTATTATACTGTATGTTATAATAGTGTTATCTTCGAAGGACTTTATTTAATGCTCTGGGTATAACCGCTCATTAAACAAAAGACCTTGTAAGAGCAGTTCATGCATGTGGGAACACGTTTTTAGGGTTCCGTAGCCAAATGGCCAAAAACGGAACCCTTTTGGATTCGTCAAGTCTGCCTGTCCGTCCGTGTGTCCACACCCTTTTTTCTCCGAAACTATAAGCACTACACTATTCAAGCCTTGTAAGTATATGTATTATGTGAACCGCTATAAGGTTTTGACGGGAAACTTGAAAAAATTAAAATATTTTACCCTCCCGTGTGGATATCAATGTGTAGATCTTGAAAAATGATGTCAAGGTTTCTTACATTTTTTTATAAATTGAATAGTTTGTGTGAGAGACCCTTTCAAACTATAGGATTGATAAAATAAAAAAATATATATGAAATCTAGCAACGAAATTTAGTTGGTACGATTTCTGGTGTGTAGTTTTTTTTAAGGTCATAAACGGTTGACCACTAATTCTCATAATAAAACTAAAGTAGGCCTCTAAGTAAAAAAAAAAATTTTTACTTAATTATTGCTGTTAGAGGGTTCCTGCACGGGCGAGTCCGACTCGCGCTTAGCCAAATTTTTTAACTTTGGAGTTACTTCTCACCAAACAATTTAATAAAAAAAAATATTAGAAACCTCAATATCGCTTTTAAAGACTTACACATTAGTACGCACAAGTGTGGGTTCGATGAATATAAAAAGGTGTGAATACAACAGACGAATCTATAAGCGTTTATTTATATTATTTTATTGGCATGGGGTGGTTGGTTTTAACATTAAATGTAAATTATTGAATTATAATTATGCTATTGTTATTTATATAATAAACACAAAGTTTCTTCAAAAAAAGCGTCTGTGGTTCAATGGTGTGGACTGTCGCCTTACTACCGGGAGGGCTGAGGTTCAAATCCCGACCAATGTGTTGTCGACCAAAACACGTAGCAATGTGTTTTCGAATTTTCGATAATATATGTACGTTACCCCACGCTCTTACGGTGCAGGAAAAACATCGTGAGGAAACCTTCATGCACGCCTGTGAAGAGATTCAAAGGTTGTGTGTGAAGTCGTCCAATTCGCACTGGGTCCGCCTGGACGACTAAGGCCTAATCACCCTATACGGGTAGGCTCGTGCCCTTCAGTGGGGACTTTTAATGAGCTGATGATGATGACCTTTTATTCTTAAGATTTAGTGAGGGTAGTAAAAAAATAGTTCATATAAAAAAAATATATTTATATGTAAATATTACAAAAAATAATTGTATGAAATGGGCATCCTATTTATTACAGGCACAAAATATCTTTGACTGGTAGTGATCAAAAACAAAAATAAATCAATTAAAATAGTATATTACGTATATTGAGCATCTTAAAATCATTAAAGCATATGCGAACACAAGTCAATTAAAAACTAGCCCTTAAAATTATTTTCCATATATTTCGCAAGTGCTGAGAAATTAATGATATGTTTGTGCACATTAAAATAATACATACATTTTTGATATAAGATATTCTCCATGCAACAATGAACATATGTAAACGTTTGCATGACAAACAAAACTTCGCTAAAGTAAAGCCTCAATAAAAAATAACAAATACGAATAATCGTAAAAATTATTCAGTCATTTCAAAAACATTATTTACATGCCCTACCACATCGTTGTGTTTACGATTGCAAGGGAAATCCCAGAATGGTTGGTTTTTGATCATCTGTTCAGAATCTTCAAATACCTGGGGCAAGTCTTTTTGCGCAGTTTCTGGTAGAAGAAATGCTAAACTAGACAATGCAGCAACACGCTTGTCACCGTCAAGGGAAGCCATGGCTTTATTACTTTAAGATAAGCAATAAACGGTGATATCGTTGTTGCGATAAAACCGCAGATATGAATGATCGCTGATCCAGAACCTCTTACTGATGTTGGCAGTATTTCAGCCACCCATTGCATTCCTGTATTGTCGCCATATTTAGCACAAATCTTGCCATACAGCACAAATAACTGACATCAACCCGTCGGCAATAAACGCCGTCAGTAAACAAAACACACAAGCCAAAAGCATGGTGACAATTGTGAGCCATCTTCTGCCTGTGAGGTCTAAAATAAAAGAAATGATAACCAAAGATGGAAATTCAGTGAGAGAAACCAAAGTAAAAGATAAGAAAAAATCAAACTTCAACTCTCCGACGCTTCTTACTGAAACATCGAATGCTATCATAATGCACATGTACTCTAAACAAATGGCAACAAACATTTTTCTCAACAACGGCCTTTTCAACATCTGTAATAAATTGGTTTCTTCTTGGGTTTTCACTTTTTCAGCAGATGCTCTAAATTGTTCTACAATTTTTTTAGGTATCGGTTTTCTGTTGATTTGTCCAATTTTTAAAACCTTATTTATAGTATCATTCACACGGCCTTTAGACAATAACCATCTTGGACTTTCAGGCATTACAAATGGGGCTAGTAATGAGAGAACTAGTGTATACTAATAGCTAGTCCCAATGTTTTCCAATGTCACAAGCTAATGCAATCCATGGTAGAAGAACCAGCCCTAAGGTGTAAAATATTGCAAACGGTAAATTCGCAATGAAAGTTCTGTATCTCGGTGCTACATATTCTAATACAAGAAGGTATGTCATTATCATACAATTATCATATCCCATACCAACAAAAAATCGGCAGACCGTGAATGCACTAAAGCTTGAAGTAAATGTACTTGCTATTCCAGCTATACATGCTACCATATTAGCACAAGTTGCAGCTGGTAATCTTCCAAATTGGTCCGAAATCCAACCAAAAATTAGACCGCCAAATATGGATCCTACGAAAAAAATTGACTGTGCTGTCGCTTGATTACTGCTTTTATCACACACCCATCCCATTTCACTCGCAATAGTATCGTAGGGCATCTCAGTTTTATTGAATTCCCATCCGTTTTGACATGGGACAGTGCTCCATGAATTATTTGGTTTTAAGCCAGAGCGTAGGACATCATCCCAGTCAGCAAGGAACATCTCGCAGTGAGAATAGCCAAATCGGGAATTAAGATCAGGCGGTATCGCCAACGATCTTCGCTCCATATCAGTCAAGTTTTCTAGCTCCGGTACCCAGCACCAATGATTTGGGGATGATTCAGTCAAGAATATTTGCCCAAAATAAACAAATGCTCCATATACATAAAACGGGAATGTTGAGAAAAAGAGAAACCATTGATACCTCCCAAATTTTCCAGCAGTAGATAAAAAAGTGTCAAAATCTACTTCCTCGATTTCACACTTTTTATTTTCAATATTTTTTATTTCAACCATATTTTTGTTAAATAAAATCAATTATTTTTTCAAATTACTTTTTACGTCTTAGTTCTACGCTTTCTTAAATAGACTGATAAAAAAATGGTAATCTATCTTATAAAGGCTGTTACTGTAGCGATAAAATATTTTTTTTGTTTACATGTTAAATATAGCTAAGCCTTGTACCGACATGACGCATGTTATATTTTTTATATAGACTTAAGATTTCACATGTGGTCGCCATAATTGGGCTTTGGGATTAAACTACTTTTTATTTTATATTTTATTGTTACAACTTTGTGTGTTACTTAATTTTATTATTAATATTACTCAAATTACTATACTATTAAATCGCCACACATAAATAGGTAATGAAAACATGTTCAAGACTCGGGTCCAAGACTATGAACTCCGAAATATCCAGCACCTACTTCAAGTTTTTTTTTATAAATAATACTTATTAACTTCTAAGAGCGTCATTGGCTTAATAGTGTGGACTGTTCTCTTCCGACCGGGAGGGCACTGGTTCCAATCCCGCCACGTATTAAAGTATTTTTGAATTTTCCAACGCTCTTAAATATTTCATCGTAAGGAAACCAGCGCACGCCTGCGAAGATATTCAAAAGTTGTGCGTGAAGCCGGCAAATCCGCACTGGGCCCATGTGGACGACTATGGCCTAATTACACTATACGGGTAGGCTCGTGCCCTTCGGTGGAGACTTTTAATGAGCTGATGATGATGATGACTTATGAACTGCATCCATTGTCTAATAATCTTAGCATTGGCTAGATCGCTGTCGTGGATCTGAACTTCACGGGGAGACCGCAAGTGAAGTTTGTGCGATTTTTTCAGGTTGGTGAGGATATTGCATGCTGAATCACCCTAATTGTCCGAAAACAAAAGGTGCCTTGAAACGTATGTTACGAAGGGGGCTTCGAAAACGACAACTTGTATTGAATATTTATTTATTATTTGAAGATATATTTCATAACTTTATGATGAACTAAGTGACAATAGCCGTGTAGTACTAATTACACAAGTTACCTATATAATGTTTCCTGATAGGCTCCTATAAAATTGAGATTAATTCCATCCTTCTGATTTTTGGAATGACGTAAGTATGTAAACGTAAGGTTAACTCGCGAAGACTGGCATACAAAAGTTTAAGTGTAATGAAATTGTTTACATACATCCATACTAATATTATAAATGTGAAAGTATCTCTGTCTGCCTGTCTGTCTGTTTGTTACGCTTTCACGCCTAAACGGCTGAACGGATTTTATTGAAACTTGGTACGTTGATAGTAGGTAACCTAGAATAGGTTTTAGGCTACTTTTTGTCACGTTTTCACCCCCCACAACCCTTAAAATGGGGGTTGGAAGTTTGTATGGAACATCCTGCAATTTTGGTAGTACGACGCTGAAATTTGGTATGCGGATTATATATAGAAAGAAAGAAGAAAGAAAGAAAAAACATTTATTGACCCTTTTTAAAACAGATTTCACAAATAACAACAAATCTTATAAGTATAAAAAAGTATTTAAAAAAAAAAGAAAAAATTAACACAAAAATAACAAAAAGGCCCCGCCTCGGCATGAGTTGAAACGGCGCCTGTCACAGACACACGCCGCAACAACACCGATATTCTGACGGGACCATAAGCAGGAGTTGACGTCACATAAGTATTAATAGTAACCAAACCCTGAATATTTAACTTATGTACTAAAACAAAAAAAAATATAACATGTAGAAAGCAAATTAAAAATACAAAGTACAAATAAGAATTAAGAATATTTAAAACACAAAAAATCGTTTACTAGATTCTAAGTGGATGAACAGAAAAAAAAATAAAAAAAAGGAAAGACGGAACACGCGTGCTAAAAAAGAAAAAATCAATAATTTTAATAGTAATAACTTGCCTGTGGTGGTGTCTAATGTCACTTGGACACTTAATTAAAATGTTTGTTATTTCTGTACATATTTAATCCATGGTTATACTATTTAAAAGATGAAAGAAAGACGAAGAAGTTTAAATACGCTGGGATCTGGCTTGAAAAGATGAGGAGAAAGAAGGCTCAGGCCACCCCGAAGGTTTGTAACCTGACTTTTGACTCAACATTAAATAGGATTTGAGACGCTTACTAAAAGTGGTTTTTGTATTAAGGTCACGCAATGGTGGAGGCAGATCGTTCCAGCACCGCGAGGCAGCGAATCTGAATGACCCCCTAAAAAGTACAGAACGATGCCTCGCGGTGAGAAACGTGTGAGTACAAGATCTTTTAGGAAATATATATCACAAAGAAAAAAATGGCATATATTTTTTTTCAAAAATCCACCCCCCAAACCCTTCAAATAGGGGAGGAAGTGTCATATTCGATTTTTCGTAGTTTTAAGGTAGATTTTATTGAAACTTGGTATGTTGATAGTAGGTAACCTAGAATAGGTTAAAGGCTACTTTTTATCCCGATTTCACCCCCCTCCCCCCCTCCCCAAATGGGGGTTGGAAGTTTGTATGGAACATTCCGCAATTTTTGTAGTATGACGCTGAAATTTGGTATGCAGACTATATGTCAGTAACGAAAAAATATGGCATATTTTTTTTTTCAAAAATCCACCCACAAACCCTTCAAATAGGGGAGAAAGTGTCATATTCGATTTTTCGCAGTTTTAAGGTAGATTTTATTGAAACTTGGTACGTTGATAGTAGGTAATCTAGAATAGGTTTTAGGATACTTTTTGTCCCGTTTTCACCTCCCACCTCCCTAAAATGGGGGTTGGAAGTTTGTATGGAACATTCCGCAATTTTTGTAGTACGACGCTGAAATTTGGTATGCGGACTAATTTGTCAGAAACGACAAATTGGCAAAATTTTTTTTTTTTAAATCCACCCCCAAACCCTTCAAATAGGGAAGGAAGTGTCATATTCGATTTTTCGCAGTTTTAAGGTAGATTTTATTGAAACTTGGTATGTTGATAGTAGGTAACTAGAATAGGTTAAAGGCTACTTTTTATCCCGATTTCACCCCCCTCCCCTCCCCACAAATGGGGGTTGGAAGTTTGTATGGAACATTCCGCAATTTTTGTAGTACGACGCTGAAATTTGGTATGCGGACTATTTTTCAGAAACGACAAATTGGCAAATTTTTTTTTCCAATCCACCCCAATCCCTTCAAATAGGGGAGGAAGTGTCATATTCGATTTTTCGCAGTTTTAAGGTAGATTTTATTGAAACTTGATATGTTGACAGTAGGTAACCTAGAATAGGTTTAAGGCTACATTTTGTCCCGTTTTCACGCCCCACTCCCCTCGAATGGGGGTTGGAAGTTTGTATGGAACATTCCGCAATTTTTGTAGTACGACGCTGAAATTTGGTATGCGGACTATTTGTCAGAAACAAAAAAATATGGCATATATTTTTTTTCAAAAATGCACCCCCAAACCCTTTAAATAGGCGAGGAAGTGTCATATTCGATTTTTCGCAGTTTTAAGGTAGACTTTATTGAAACTTGGTATGTTGATAGAAGGACGCCTAGAATAGGTTTTAGGCTACTTTTTGTCCCGTTTTCACCCCCCACTTCCCTAAAATGGGGGTTGGAAGTTTGTAGAAAACATTCCGCAATTTTTGTAGTACGACGTTGAAATTTGGTATGCGGACTAATTGTCAGAAACGACAAACTGGCAATTTTTTTTCCAAAATCCACCTCTAAACCCTTCAAATAGGGGAGGAAGTATCATATCCAAGTTTCCGCAGTTTTTAAGGTAGATTTTATTGAAACTTGGTATGTTGATAGAAGGTAACCTAGAATATATATATTATATATATTAATATATAATGTATTTTTTTTTCGGAAATGGACACACACTCTAAAGGTTTTGGGTTATTTAAAAAAAAAACATATATACATCACTAATTACATATATATTTATATATTATATCAGTACAAAGGTTTTTGGGTAAAATTTCTGAACAAATATATGTATGTATGTATTTATTATTATTATTATTTAGGTTTTGAGGGCTATTCAGGCTTATGCAGACCTGTAGTCACTTCGACCTAGAAGATCTTTTGTGACTCGCTCCTCTCTTAGAGTTCATCTAATAGTTGGGCACTTTTTAGGAAATTTAGGACCCTGCCCAACTTTATAGATTTGATGTCACTTGGGCATAGATAATAATTACCCAAGTGGATATTTCGCTTCCATTGTAGAGGACACAATTGCAGAGTAGGTGCATTGGTGACTCTCTCTCTTCCACGCAGAATCTGCAGGCTTCCGAGTCACTTAGCTTCATTTGTGAAGGTGACTTTTCAGCTTACAGTGTCCAGTCAGTGCCCTTACAAGGACCCTGACCTTGGTTTACTGAGCTGTAGCAGTTCAGAGGTTCGCTTCTTTGAGTAGGCTTTGATTAGCGCTTTTGAGTGAGCTGCCTCTGGTGACTCTAGCCAGTAGTTGACAGAGTCCTCGAGGGCTTCCGTCTAGTTCATTTTTCCTTAGGCTTTCAGGGATGCCACAGACAGGTTCTACAGTCTTTTGGATGGCGTTGGCCCAGCCTTTGCGAGTTCATCAGCATTTTCGTTGCCAATGATGTCAGAATGACCTGGTACCCATTTGAGAGTTATCCTGTTATTTCCTCCAGGTCATTTGTTTGGTCACGCAGTCTTTTACCAGCTTTGATTTTAAAGTGGTTGAGCTTAATGCTTTTAGAGCTGCTTGGCTATCGGAACATATTGTTATATTTTGGTTAACGCAGTTTTCCAGTCGATTCGCTTCCGCACATTCTATGATGGCGTATACTTCAGCCTGGAAGATGGAAGCGTACTGACCCAAATTGTGCTAATGTTGCCCTAGGTTGGTCTCGGTAGGCTCCACATTCAACTTTGTTACCCATTTTGGAGCCATCTGTATACCAGATTTTGCTGTCTGTGCAGGTGTCGGGGCTTTGAAGCCATTCCTCCCTGCTCGGGAACTCCACAATATATAATATAACCTTTAAAGTTAGGGGAAGGAGAATCCTACTTAGGAATATATATATATATATATATATATATTTTACCAAAAGACCTTTATACTGATATAGTATATAAATATATATGTAATTAGTGATGTATATGTTTTTTTTAAATAGACCCCAAAACCTTTAAAGGTATGGGGAGAAGCCTATGTATAGTTATATATATATATCCACAAAATTGACCCCAAAACCTTTTAAATTGGGGGGAGCGGGGGAGAGGGGATCCGTTTTTGGAAATAGACTCCAAATTTTTTTAACTTGGGCGGGGGATTTTTATGTATAGTGATATATATATGTATACATAATTTTTCTTTATAAGTTTAAACAGTTTACAAGGTAGAAAGCTAAAAACAAGTGTCATGGCTATTTGTCATGAACAATAAATCTTGCATATTGAATTTTTGCAAACCGGCCCTTAAAGCCTTAAATAAGAAAAAGAAGAAGCAGTGTTGCAGTGTTACCAAGTGGATGGCTCCACTTTCCTGAAAAAGAATAATTTTGTCTTCCCGAATTTAACGCGGGCGAAGCCGTGGCCAAAAGCTAGTAATGTATATCTTAACAAATTAACACCAACCTGAAATATCTTAGGCATGACTACATGAGCCTCATTAATTGTAAAAATCCCGATAAATGTATTATACTCGTAAGTTGACTGAATTGAATGTAAATTACAATAATAATATTGATTTTTAATATATATATATATATATATATATATTATATATTATATAATATATATATATATTATATTATAATATTAATTATAAATATATATATAATAATTATTATATATATATATATATATATATATATATATATATATTATATATATATATATGAACAGCTTAATAGAAACTAATAAGAATTTGTATTATTTTATCGACTCTTCAATAAAATAAAATTGAGAAAAAATAGTTAACTTGACGTTATTTTAGACTTAACCACTCCCTCGAGCAAAGCATAACCATCAAGAACCACTGATTCTTTGAAATATTTGTTTCAAGGCCTTAGAGTTCCCACTCTTCTAGTCTGTTTATTACTGAAAATCTGTATAAGTAGATAGGAAAGTAGTTAAGTACCGATAATGAAGCATACATCAAAGAGCTTTAATATAAATTTAAGACACAAAAGTAAACTTGTTTCCTATTTCTAGTTGCAAACATCCAGAAACGAATAAATCCTTCATGGGAAATCTAGTAATGTTGATAATGAGGTACCCAAATACAGCTAAATTAGCTGATTTTCAATTTAACACATTAAATTAACAAACATTTGAGTACGACCGATACAAACAGGACTAATTCTTAAAATCGTTTGGGGTTAGATGGCGCTGTGTGAATTTCAGTGGATATTAAAGTAAAATTAAATTTAAAAACAGGAAATATATACCACTTAACAAATTATTTTCAATTGTGTTTGAAATAATAGGCGGTAAAAGGTTAAATAAAAGTAATGGTATTTTATTGGATTTATTATATATAGCCTTCATACAATTTTTCATTGTTGATAATTGTTATCCAAATCAAAATAACATTGCTACAAATCGTTAATTTGGCAGTCTTCTGTTTTGTTTTCTTGTGAAATTTCATATGGTATAATGAATATTAAATTGTACTTATTATATACCGTATCTATTTGTCCGTCAGTTGCTTTCTTTTTGCGATAACAAGGTACATCCCACATTTCTTGCGATCTTATCATGTTTTCTGTATCTTCGAATGTTTGAGGTAAATCTATTTTTGCCGTCTCTGGGAGCAATAAAGCCATCAATGAGGAAAACAAAGAAAGACAAGTGACTATTCCATAGGTAACCACGACTTAATTACTCCGAGATAAGCAATAAATGGTGATATGACAGTCGCAATAAAACCACAAATGTGAATGATGGCTACACCTGAACCACGAATTGGGTTGGTAGCAATTCCGCGCCCATTGCATAGAAAACTGTATGCCATATTTATTGCAAATCTTGCTACAACAGCACAGATCACTGAACCTAAACCCTCAGGTACAATAAATGCTACTAAGAAGCAAAAAATGGCGGTAATAAAAAACGATATAATGGAAAGCCATCGTCTTCCTATTAAATCTAAAATAAATGCTACTACTAATAATGCTGGAAATTCAGTTAAAGATATTATAGTAAATGAGACGAAGAAATCAAATTTTAATTGTCCTACAGTTCTTGCTGAAACATCGAATATAATAGCACTACACATATATTCTAAGGATATAAATATAAAAAGTTTCAGTACTAGAGGTCGCTTTAGTACATCTATAATAGTGCCACGCTCTTCTGTGGTTTGCAATGCTGTCTTTTTGAATTGTTCTACGACTTCTTGGAAACATGTATTTTATTTATACGACCAACTTTTAAAACTTTTTGTACCGTCTCATCAATGCGACCCTTAGATAATAACCATCTCGGGCTTTCAAGCATCACCACAGGAGCCAATAATATTAATGCCATCGGAGCACTGATCACTAAGCTCAAGAGTTTCCAGTGACCACAAGCAAGCGCTATCCATGGAAGGGAACAAATCCCAATGGTATAATATAGAGCAAATGGTACGTTTGCAAAAATGGTTCTATACTTTGGCGCCACATATTCAAGAGAAAGCAGATATATCATCATCATGCAACTGTCATATCCCATGCCTACAAAAAACCGAGAAATTGAAAATTGAATGAAATTTTGTGCATAGATACTGGCTATACCTGCCACGCAGACTAGCATATTTGCACATATGGCAGCTAGTAATCGGCCAAAGCGATCAGAAATCAATCCTAAAATAAGTCCACCAACGATAGATCCAATAAAAAAGAAAGATTGTGCGGATGCTTGATAGTTGCTTTTATCGCATACCCATCCCATTTCGCTGGTTATAGTTGAATAAGGAAACTCTGTTTTATCAAATTCCCATCCGTTTTTGCATGGTGCTGTTGGCCAAGAGGCATTCGTTTTTGGTCAGTGCTTAAAACCAAACTCCAGTTTGCTACGTAGCATTACATTGATCATATCCAAAGCGCTTGTTTTCATCAAGAGGTATTGCTAGAGCACGCCTTTCTGATTCTGTTAAATGTTCAAGTTCTGGTATTAAGCACCAATGATTTGGGGATGCTTCAGTTAAAAATATTTGCCCAAAATAAGTAAAGGCTCCAAAAACGTAGAACGGGAATAACGATAAAAATAGATAGCATTGATATCGTCCAAATTCACCAGCACTTAACAAAAACTTATCAAAGTCCAAAGAATTAGTTGTTATATCGTGAGAACCATTGTCATTATCATTGGCTATAGTATTGGTTTTCGCGGACACTACCATGATTCTGAACTTTCAAAATATACACTCACATNTCCTTGATAAAATAAATTTTTTTTTCCGAATTTATAAAAATAATTGCATACTTCTCAACACAGTCATGCGGTGACTGAATTTCAGATAACGAAGCCTTATATTTATTTACACATTGCCTATCTCTTGGCACACAAAAAAATTGTTATAACTTATCATCATATCATACAATTAACACTAAGCTTTGGCCCATTCCTAAATGTTTTTATCAACTGGGTTTACCACAAGTGGCATTATTAAGAACAACATAGTCATAATAAGTAGAATCACTTTTCAACTACATAAATTACTACTTGCTTACCTGAACCGAGGTTCGAGTGTCACTTTTTGATGCTCTTAGGCTTGAAATACTGAGAACTGTGAACGTTAAAGGCGAACAGTCTATAAAACTAACAGTATAACCGTTAGTATGATATTTAAATCTTTCCATTATTTTCATAATCTCTTGCTCAAATGGCACTATTTGAGTTGCGTATTTTGAATTGCGCAAACATTCGATATCAGTTTAGGAGTTATTCCTTAAGCGCAAACGTGTTTTACATTTTAAAGAGTATAACCGTGTTTATATTGTGTTAATAAACTTTGTTCTGATAACCCATCTGGGGGCATGGCAGTGCCCCCGCCATGACAAGCCAAGCGAATCGCAAGGACACGTAGGTAGTAGTCTTCTTGAAGTGTTTCGTCATATTTTTGAACTTTCATAGAATTGGTTAACGATGTACTAGATATTTCATATGCTCAGGGTATGATATCATCAATAGACTTATTAAACATAGAAAGTTTCAATCGAATAGATTTAACACTTTTAAAGATTTTATGGATAACTAAAATACGACGATTTCGTCACTGACACACTGATGATCATCAAAATGTTTGGCTACTTCCAGAAGTGCTAGAAAGCGATGGGCTTTTGCTCGTCAACTTTAAAACTATTCGTCTATAGTAGTAGAGCGTAGAGATCATACACCAGCATGCGGACCCTTTACACCTGCTGCTGGTGTCTATTTGTAGTAATAATATAAATAGTAACTAAGGATGTCTTGTAAATTTTGTATAGGATTTTATATTTTGAGTAAAAGTAGTGAAAGATGAGTCTAATCAAGTAGACATTTTACGTTTTTCGACTTACTTCGGGAAAGACTCCGCTACACCGAAGTCTTATTAACGTAGCGGGATGGCACCAAGGTTTAAGTGGGTAGGTTTCTCACTAAACCAAACGCATACATTATTTTCACCTCAAAAAAAGCCGTGTAGATTCAGAAGCTTGGCTCTATATGAGATGTGATATCTTTTTACAAAGAAAACCTTATGTGATTGTCTTGGCAACAATTTACATGAAATGTTTTTTGGTGGAATTACAACTTTATTTAACTTAAACATCATAAATAATACGCCCAAAATATTTACTAAAAATGTCCAAACGTTGGATTCGCAAAGCTTTGAAATGTGTATGATCTCCATGAAAAATAAATAACATAAGGATAATTTAAAAATTTCAAAGCAGAGTACCTTAATTTTGTTATACTACTGAAAAAATATTGTATAACACGCGAAACTGTTAAACCAATTTTAAAAATATAGGCGCATTAAAATATTAAGCTCAATGTTCCGAATAGTAAATAAAGTGGCACATAAATTTCATAAAAAAATATATACACATGTTGGCAATAAAACTACTCACCAGTTTATACCTCACTCGTCATAAACGTCGTATCAAAGCAAAAGTTAGTGAAGTCACCGGCGGGCGCGCGGTCGCTATGGTCATCCCACAGTACTAGAGCGTAAAGTCGACGCTAGCTGTCAACTGGTGCAGGCATGCGTGCTGCGTACTTTTAGACTGGACACGTCCAGTCTGGATACGTCGTAGTGTTATTATATATTTTTGTTTTCTCTAAATTTTTACATGCTAATAGAGATTTAGAGAGAGAGATTTAGAGTAATAAAGTACCTTAAGATACAACATTTTATTCACTACCGAAGAAAACTAGCTGCTTGAATGAAATTTTTGGCTTGGGCTTACCAAGACGTCCAGTCTTTACATTCAAATATGTTCAGAATTCTGTAGAAATGAATTAAAGGAATTAAAAGTGTGCTTTCTATTCTAACATACTATCCCGAATAAGTTACTTAGCTTATTTCTGTTACCGATTTTACACATGGAAAGGATACCTTGAATAGACAACATACATTTCTTTTCGAAAATCTGTTGCTTGGTCATTTCCAGAGTTCGCTTTTGTTTTCCAATTCTACTAGCGTTCTCTGTGTTGATTCGGTTAAATTATTGCGAGCTTAAAAGCTCGTGCTTTATGTTGAGTGACAACTAACATTGTGTTACCTAAAGCTGCCACCAGATGTCTCTTTTAGGTTAATATTTCAAAGGCAAGCAAACTAAAGCTTTACAAATTGTTTAAGACCATATTTCAGAAAAAAAATATTTTTGTATTGTTGCCAAGCCTCAAAAACTACACGCCCTTACTTTAACTCCTAACATCGCTAATATATTGTTGTATATGTTTGTAAAACTTCGTTTATTTATTGATGCTATTTCTGGAATTTGTCTCTTATGTTTTAAGATTACTTTTATCGACAAATTAGGGTGATAATTCACCCTTATATGACCCAATGTAGGCATACGAGTGTTTTTCATGACATAATTTAAAGATTGTAAAAAACGTGAGACATTTCAAACTCTGCAATCTGTGTTTTTGTAACAAATGGCAAATTCTAAATTAATTTTAAAAGAAAATAGGGCCATTTTGAATTTAGCTTGCTTGTAAAAAGTTACAAAATTTATACAGATTTCAGAGTTTGAAGGTCTTAATTTTTTCCCCCATAAATCATATCAAATAAACATTTATTTAGAATAAAAATACATAACAGAATACAAGGACAAGGCACATGCGGTACATGAATTTGGGTATTAATAAAGAAAATAATAAAAATGTCATATCATCTCAACTTCCGTGAAACTTAAGACATTGTGTCTACCGGGGAAAAGTAGTGTAAGACCAGCCCCCC